>JANHGL010026456.1:19171-82739 GCA_024611195.1 Ceyx melanurus | reverse complement strand
TTTAGTTTTTTTTTTTTTGTACTTTTTTTTTTTTAAGTATACCAATACTTTTTATCTGAATGTTTCCAAACAATGGCATAGGTGTCTGCAAAGAATGCTTTTACCCTACAGTGGATGGAAAATACAATACCACATCATACAGGATCTAAAACTATAAAAGTCTGAAAATGCAGCATCCCTTCACAAAAAAGCTGATAAAACTGAAAGTATTTAGAAGATGCTGCACCTTTATTTAAAAAAAAAAAAATTTAAATGAATTTAAGCAGAAATAACATACATTTTTACATTAACTGGCCATTTCTGGTACAGAAACCCAGCATAGTATGCTAATGTTATTGAATAAATGTAAATGCTACTTACAATCTTCTTAAATACAATTTAGACAAACTTTTTTTTTTCCTTTTTTTCTTTTTTCTTTTTTTTTTTCCTTTTTTTTGAGTTGCACAGGTAATCTCTCAGCTGCTAGTTTAACGCAACAGATCATTAACATTACACAAATTAAAAAATAACGTGTGTTTTCCTACAGAAAAGCTTCCAAAAATAAACCGACCCACGTCAAAAATGCCAAATAATGGAATATAATTAATTAAAAAAAAACAAAAAAACAAAAAAAAATTAGTTGCAAGTCTAGCAGCAAAGCAATTAAGTGAGGATATATTTACTAATATAAACAAAGGGAATATTTGCAACTACAGGTGAAGCCCCAACTATCTTAGACCTACTGACACAAATAAAAATTAAATTCTCTCTAAAAAAAATAATCTGATTATTTAAAATAGGAGTAAAAGCCATTGCTACCTGATGAACTACCTAGGCTAAGTTCCTGAAACAAGGACAAAGGGTCGCTGTTCTTTTTTGTCTGCTCAGGAGGAGGTTTGGGCTTTGGCGGGGCCCGCAGGGCGCTCGCGTAGGACATGACGGGCTTGGTGCCGCCGGCGCTCTGCTGGCTGGTGCTGTTGGACTCCACGATCTGCTTGTTGGGCATGAGAGGTGGGAACTGGCCCAGGTGCTGCAGGACGCTGTAGTTGAAGGAGTTGGACAGCTGGATGTTCTCAGCCTTCAGGTGATCCTCCGGGGCCTTCACCGGCTTCGGCGGAGCTGCGGGAGGAGCAAGCAGAGCTTGTCTAAGTGAAGAGCTGAGCCGGAGGGATCCGTCTCCAGTGACCCCCCCCCCCAAAGGGAGACTGGAAAAGCTCTGCTGGTAATCTCACCCTGCCCCACACTCAACTTCCTGATGAGACATTGCCTAGAGAAGATCTGGTTTCATTTCTGGCTTGTTCCCAACACCAAACCCACAGCTCTGCATGGAGGATTTAGCAGATGCTAAGATGGAAGGTACCACCAGAGTGGTGGACACTGCAACAGGTTGCTCAGAAGCCCCATCCCTGGAGACATCCCAGGTGGGGCTTGAGGAGGCTCTGAGCACCCTGCTCTAGTTGGAGATGTCCCTGCTCTCAGCAGGGGTTGGACTGCATGAGCTCTGGAGCTCCCTTTAACCCAGACTAGGATTCTATGAAGGTAACCTGCTTCATGGGACAGCTGCTGATTAAACACTTGTGTCCACTGAGACAGCATAAAGAGCATTTCATTCTTCTTGCTTTAGAGCTTAATAGGCTCAAATGAAAATTTACAGCACCATATATAATTCATTCCAAACAGCAATTCAGACTCCTGAATGCCAACCAAGTAATTATTGGTATTTTAATCTGAATGTGTTCCTGCTAATTGAGATTTTCTTGCTCCACGTTTAACAACTCCTGTAACTATCAGAAAAAAACATGGTGCTTTAAAGCAAAGGTATAAAACTGCTTTCAAGTGAATCTCCTGAATCCTAATGAGGGTAGAATTCTGTAATTAATTCTGTAATTGTTTCAATCTTTAAATGCAAAATGTTATTTTTGAAGAGCACGTACAAAAATGTACCACCAAATGGGTACACAAGTAGAAAAATATGCAGTTAAGCTTCTCACTGGAAGGGTCACACACACATTTTTGTTTGTGATAAAGTACTAAAAAAAATTCCAAAAAAACTATCCAACCTGTAGAAAAATTAACATGGAATAAAAACAAGCAAAACTGTTTTGCTACAGTTGCTGTGATTCAAAAAACACCCCACCCAGAACACAAGTAAAAAAAATCAGCCCAAATTAACCACAGCACACAAGAGAAGGCAAGTAGTGACAAGCAAATCAAAAATGACAGCTAGGTGTGGTAGAGGTGCCTAACAGAAAAAAAACCTAAATAAACATCTTAAATAAGAACTTAAATAATAATTTCTTCTTCTATTAACACAGAAAGCAATGCAAATCAAGCTCTCAAATTGCAGTTTTGGAAAGCATCTGCATATAACACTGTGCAATTCATGGCAGCACTGCATAAATCCACAGTGCTACAACCTTGCTGTCTATAGTGTATCTATTGTATATACCTGTGCTGCAGCCATTTCTGATGTACAAAAAATTATATTGTGATTTTCCTTCTATTTCCTAAGCCCTCAACTGGTCGGTGTCACGATACAGACTAGTTCAAAGCATCTCATCCTCCTGGGCTTGCATTTCATGGATAAAAATCCATAATAAGCAGAAAGACTGAAGTTCCTGGTCATTAACCCTTAGCACTATAAAACACACTTGGGTTTTAAATATGATTGTCCCAACCAGTGAGCTGTAAATGCAGCACAGCAGCCGTAAAAAGGGAGATTTGTTTGCATGAACTATTAGATACAAGGCAATGTTGCACAGACATTTATTTACAAAACAGAAACCATGCTTAACTAGAATATTTTCCTAGCAAATGCAGATACTAGTCAAAACAGCAACATACCAGAATGTTAACAAGCTAGTAAATGAAAACAGATCATTCTCAGGAAACCTTTAGCTATTAAAACAATGAATACTTAAAAAATATCTTCAATTAGTTTCCGAATTTGAACAGATGACAGAAAACATTTTGTGAAAAGAAAAAAAACAAACCAAAATAAGCAAATATTTAATTTAGACTTGCTCTCCTCTGGCCTAAATAGTCTAATTAAGGGAGAAGAGAGAAGAGCAGAGAAGCAAAGACGAAGTGAGTACCCACCTAACAACTCCCGGGGTGGAACGGCTCTGTTGGCTCCGTTGCATGGAATGTTTGGGTATGGGGCAGATGAGGAGGAGTTTACCCACAATTCAGGTGATGAATAGTTGAAAGATGACTGGTTATTGTGGTCCTGAAGATCTTTACACTGACCAAGACTGTCTTGAGGAGTGCTTAATTCTTCAGAACAAGCCTGGACTGAACTAGAGGAAATTCTTCTTTGGTACAACGGCCTGCCTGGTCCTCTTGGTTCATACTGCAAACAAACCCACAAAACTCTTTTTATTCAACTGCATGTATCATTTATCATTTTTCTACCCATTTTTTTTTTCCAATGCAATGTCCTATTTTTAAAAGTCCTTTGCATTTAGAAAAAAAAAATCTAATACACTTCAAGTTTTATGCTGTATATTGCACTCACTGATAATGTGTTTTAATCATACAAAACAGACACAGAATGTTAAAGAAAGTGCAGAGAGTCTCAACTGAGATTCCTTAATTCTTATCAACCTTTCCATCTCTCACTCCTACATGGAAGATGTATTACACGGTGAGGAGGAAGATACCCAGCAGTTACAAAGAAAGCAAAGGAAGAACAGTAACATGTAAGAGCAGAAGAAAATGTTCAGCTACAATGTAAAGAAGGGGAAAAAAAAAAAAAAAGGTTTTTAGTTTCTAAAGGATGAATGAGCAACCTGTATACCAGGATTTGGAGAAGCATGATACACTTGTATACTGGATTTTGTGTATGTACAGACAAAACAAATGCTCTGGAGAAGTGTGTGCTCCCAAGAGAGATAATGCAGAGAATTTTATCTGAAACCACAGAAATTACTCTGTAGATCATGTAGATGAAAATGGCAGAAGCTCCATTAATTAACCTGCTGGCTTCAAGAGTTCAGATTTAAAGACTCTAAATTTTCTCAATATTCAAGCAAGCCTCTTGTATTATAGTTCTTTTTTTTTTTTTTTATAAACACAGTATTTGCTTCCTTCTGCACTGCAGGGGCTAACAACACAAAAAACAGAAAAAGTCACAGAAGTAAATCTATACTTGGCAAAAGGAAATGTAAACATCCTAATGAAATGTCATAAAAAGTCAGCTAAATAAACATCAAGTAACTTGCTTGCAATGCCCCAATATTGTCATTACATCATCCACAAAAATTAGACAGGGAAAAAAAAGAGTGTATGAAAGAAAACTGTAATAGCTCATTATAGCCACCACACTATCATCATATACCAAGGGAACATCACTTAGATATCCTGTCACTCTACTCTCCTGAGGATATTCTTCAGCAGAAAAAAACAAAATTCAGAAGTTACTGCCTAATCACACTCCAAAAGTAAACTTTTTATGAGTTTGATGGGCAATTCTGGTAAACAGTCAGGGAGTTATCAAAGTTCTGGCCACTCACAAGCAAGGACCAGACAGAAAAACTTAAATATTCCTTTTGATATGCAGTTCAAATATATTTTTACTAAACACATGCAAAAGCTTCCAAGCATCAAGTCAATGAAAAATGTCATAAATAGTGATTGAGGAAACAGTTTATTAAGGGTACCAAAAGCCATGACATCTCCCCTGACACCAACCTTATATGGGGGATCTCTGCTAAACAAATAGCACTTGGATTTCTTTGTGTATTCCATCCTACCTACCAGCTGAACCAGCAGCCTTGAAAACTCTACAAGCAAGTCTCTGTCTTGTATTACTTTTACTGCATTTGGCATTTCTGTCATATATTTTGAAAGGAAGAAGAAATAAGAAGTAAAATGAATTTGCACTAATTGCATAAAGGCTCACTCTATTTGTCTTCAGATAGCAGGAGCTGTCACAAACTCTACAGGAATATTTATTGGTTTATTACTGCTGAAAAGCCATTGTTCCTGCGTCCTGCTGTACTGACAGCATTAACTGTTGTCACAAAGTATTAGACTTTATAGAAGGTGGTATGGCTTAATGGACTGACACAGAGAATTTCTAAATATCTTTAAAACCAAACCTTACTACAGCTCTGGCTGGGCCTGACAACTCCATTAACCTCTCTGGATCCCACTAAGACAGGAATTTGCAAAATGCACTGGAATTCAATTTCAGTTATTTCTAAATATTTTCAATATTCAAAGGTCCAAAGACAATTAGCTGTGTATTATGTGGGACACTGCTTCTGTAAAAACCTTGGCAGAAATGCATCACAGAATTGAGTCACTTAACTTTATGTACAAATATTGGATTAAATGCAGTCAGTTCAAGATTATTTGAGAATATTAATTCTGACATTCCTGGAATACAACCTGTCTCCAGCATACTCCACATCTAGATACCATACACTCCTTAGCACTCTGGATTCCAACAGGGATCAAAAACTCCTGTTCAAAACATGACTTGTCCTAGCTGTGCTTGCATAGTCTGCATCCCACAACACACCCCCCTGGATCCTGGAACTAAAAAATGATTGAGAGGGACAGAGTCAGGTCTGGTGTAGTGGGGTTTATGCTCGACCCAGATGAATGCAGCACAGCCTGGTATCTGTGCACTGATTTCCAACACAGCCTGGTATCTGCACTGATTTCCAACACTCTGAGCCCCAAACTACACAAGACAGCTTTACACAGAATTAGCTCAGGTCAGGTGGGATTTAGCAAATCAGGTTTTGTACCACGGTGAAACAACTGTACTGCTCTGGTCTCAAGTTCATACGAAAAGTAGCTCAAGCATAGTCACAGTTTCCTAGTGAGCCAACTGGCTGGCTTAGTCAAGCTGACTTTCTCCAGAGAGTCTTTCCATGTTTTTTTCGCTCCAGATAAATGACATGCAGATAATAGAGCAAATTGAGTAACATTCAAAGAGCCAAGACCTCCCGTTCAGCAGAGAACACGTTATACCTGAAGTGATGAGAACAGCAAACAGGAGAGAGGGAATGGAGAAGATGAAAATGTTTACCTCACAGAAATTCCCAGGGTGAGCTTTATAGTATGTGGGGCATTTTGCATTCATAACCACTTCAATATATATGCTGTGAAAAAGACAAGTGCAGGTGCAGACAGTGCCTACCTCTTCTAAGCTGTGGAGCGAAGAAGCAGATACTGCTCGAGATGCGAGTGGATGAAATGGCTCCTGACCAACTGCATGCTGATGATTCTGTATTTGTATAAAAGGGTTTTGTTGTGACCTGTGGGGTAATGGAGGTATACCATAGTGAAAGCCCTGCCCCATGAGGTGGTTCTGCTGGAGGTTAGCATAAGTCCACGATCCGTCGGGTTGCAGGTATTTCAAGGGAGATGGGGTGATGTGTTCGGATGGCATTGAGAAAGGGGGGTTGTATATTTGGGGTAAATGCTGCTGAAATGCTGGGTTACTGGGTATTTCAATGTCTCTGCTGTTTTCAGTGAAGCTGGGGAAATGCCCACTGTGGTTGGAGTTGCAGGAAGGAGAGGGGAGTGCTGGTGGGCTTCTGGGCTGGACTTGTCTGTATTGCAACAGTCTGGACTGAGGGGGTGGCATTTCAGCTAAGTCCCGGCTTTCACTTTGATCACGGTGTGACAGTTCTCTGAGCAAATCCTGGAATCTGTATTGACAGAATAAATGTATCAAGAAAGAGAAAAAGGGAAAAAGAAAAAAAAAAAAAAAAAGAAGAAGAAAAGTTCTGCTGAAATCTTTTTGAGGTGGAGAAAACTCAAAGCACAAAACACTGAATTTAAATATACTCATCTGTGCGCTTACTGACCCTAACTTCAAAGGATGTGACTGTGAGCACTCAGAAATTAGGCACAAGAGGATTAATTGGATGAAATACCTACCTGAATCATCTCAAAGTTTTAATAACTCTTGAGATTTCCTTTTCAGTCAGAAGAATCAATTTTTTGTTATCTCTTAAGAGACAACTAAGGAAAGGATTTCCTGCTTTATTACACAAAGTAAAAAACTTCACATAGTTAAAAGAAAATTTTAACCCATTAAATGGCAAAAAGGAGAACAAGCAGGGATTGCCCCCTCACTTCCACAGTATACTTTCAAACCTCTTCAAAAGGTCAAGAATATTCAATTCAGCACTTCACAGAGTTAGATCAGAGAGCATTTAGATGCATTACCATGGCTATAGAAACCAGATGGAAAATAAAGCACAGTGGGAGATGACAGTAAACAGAGGCAATTTAAAAACCCAGCCTTTACAATACATGATTAAAGCTGATGACCACTGGAACCATTTTTTCCTTTCTTGCCCCCTAATGCTCCATCCCAAATAAAAGCATTTTTCTTTGCTTTTAAAAGCAAAGGCTTTTTGAAAAGGAAGAACAGTTTAGGTTTTCTTGGGGAGCAGCATTTGGGGGGGAAGTTGGTTTCAACCTGAGACTTGCTAATTCAATTTGAAACATTTACAACTTAAATAGGCCTTAACTACTCTCAGATACCTCTTTTATAAACACAAGGTTGTTACTCTCTATCCATTCCTTATTCCATAAATACAGCACTGAAAAGCTCCATAAAAGTATTTTTTTTCCACTGTAGCTTTACTACCCAATATACTAACAGAATAAAGCATAACACATAATAAAAGCATTGTTGTAAGTCAGCCTGCCAACTGTTTTAACCTTCATAATAACAGCAGCACAAAGCAATACCTTTCAGTGTCTTGCACTTGACCACAGTGTTACAGATAGTTGCCCACTGCTCAATTTTATACAAGCTCTGATGACTCAGTAAACAAATACCTTGAATATGTTGCCTCTGTTTCATCTTCTGTATTACTGGCAAGTTTCCAGTTTGCCCTAACTTGCTGCTGTTGATGCAATCCAATTGGTTGCTGAGGAAGATGTGGTAGATGAGGATGGTGATGGTGTTGATATGGAATAGTGCCTTGACTGAGATAGGCATTATGTTCATTCCATTGCTGTAACCTGGCTTGTTGTTGCTGCCTTATTGTTTCCAAAGCTACATTTCCATGCATACGATCTATAAAAATAGTTTTAAAAAATAAATTTATCTAATGCCCCTTTTTCAAGATCAGGAGAAAAAATAATTAAAAAAAAAAGATAATACTTTTTATACAGTATATTCCAGGGCCTATTATATACTAACTGCATTGCAGTGTATAACCTGGTTATTTAAATCATATGGAAAATCATATAAACATGAATCTTCTAATAAAGCCCTGAATATTCAAACATGCCTGAAGCAGCAAATTATGCTCAATGACATTACTTATGGAAACTAACCCAACAATGACCCAATTCAGAGCAATATGCCTGAAAAGGTAAACACCTCGTTCATTTTCACTTCAATGTAGCTATAATTGCACACTCGGAATTTAAATAAAGAAAAGTCACCTACCTAAAGTGTCCCCTAAGGGCATTCCTGATGGATTCTCTTCAATGAAGTTGTTCAAGTGGGTTGGCAGAACAGGGTTGTGCTGTGCAATAGGCCTCAAAGGATTACTGACTTCTTGTAACATAGGTGGGGGGTGTTGTTCTGAAATCACAGCATCTACAGCAGGAGAATGTGGTCGGTGGGGAATTGGATTATTAAAAAAAGATTGGCTGGGGCCTGCCTGGTAAGCAGGGGAAAGCTGCGAAGGTTGCGGAGGCTGCTGAGTCAAATGATTATGCTGCTGAACTACCTGGCTTTGCTGGGGTGGCATTTGGTTTTGTTGTTCAGGCAAATGATTTTGTTGTTGACTTAAAAGGTTTTGCTGCTGCTGCTGCTGCAGAGGATATGGCTGCCTTGGGATCTGTGACAGGTGCTGGAAGTGGCGATTGGGAACTGGATACTGGGAGTGGGGTGGGGTGAGGTGGAGGTTCAGCTGCCTGGGGTTCAGATTCTCTTTGCGATGAAATTTAGCGTTGGGATAACCCACACTGGAACGTGACTCAGGGCTTCTGTTCTGAGGGTTTGCTTCTAAGTCAACCTAGAAACAGAGAAGGAGAAACTTTGAAAATTCATGTTAAGAAAAAAACAAAGCAAAACAAAGAACGTGTCAGTAAGAAGTTCATTAAAGGAGATAATATTAAAACAACAACAACAACAAACCCCAAACAACCAAAATTAAAAAATCTCAGACAACACAAACCCAAATAAAACAAACCCACCTGCTTGGATTCCAGAGGTTTCTTCTCAGGTGTTCTGATTTTAGTGATTTCAGGTCCAGCAGTGTTTTCACTTTTACCTAAAACATTTAAGAAATTAATTTGTTTCAATAGAAAAGAAAAAAAAGATTAATTTTTTTCCCACAGATTTATTACTCAGACTTATTAGTACAGCATTTACAGCATCATAGACATTTAATATAATTTACTCAACACTTTTCCTTCAATCGCTGCACTTTGTTCATTAATCACATAGCAGTTCTTCTAACTTAATTGCAAATAACATCAGCAGTAGTTACTGTTAAACTGCAGAACAGAGACAGACCAATTATACCCTCAATACACAAACACCCCTAGACCAACTTGGATTACAGACTCCTCTGAAACTCACAGTATCACAGAATGGTAGGGGTTGGAAGGGACCTCTGAAGATCATAGGGTCTAACCCCCCTGCCAGAGCAAGACAAAACTAGAGCAGTTCACTCAGAAATGCATCCAGAGAGGGCTGGAAAGTCTCCAGAGAAGGAGACTCCACAGTCTGGGGAGTCTGTTCCAATGCTCTACAACCCTCACAGTAAAGAAGTTCTTCCTCGTGTTGAAGTGGAACTTCCTGTGCTCCAGCTCGAATCCACTGCCCCTTGTCCTATCACAGGGCACCAATGGCAAGAGGCTGTCCCTGCCTTCTTGACACCCACCACTCATGGATTTATAGACATTCATTAGATCCCCTCTCAGTCTTCTCCTCTCCAGAGTAAAAAGCCCCATGTCTCTCAGTCTTCCCTTGTCAGGTGTTCCAGCCCTTTCATCGTCCTCATAGCCTCCATTGGACTCTCTCCAGTAATCTCTGTCCCTCTTGAACTGGGGAGCCCAGACTGGATGCAAAACTCTAGATGATGTCTCATTAGAGCAGAGGGGAAGAGAACCTCCCTTGATCTGCTAGACACACTCAATGCCCCCAAGATACCACTGGCCTTGGCCACAAGAGCACATTGCTGTCCCATGCTTTCTATCAGAACTGCTTTCTATCAGACCTTGCTTTCTATCAGAACTGCAAGGTCCTTTTCCACAGAACAACTCTCTAGCAGATATTTGAGTTATTCTATTTGTAATGGCAAATCCCAGGTTACTTCCCTCCTTTTTGAGCAACTCACCATTCCGATTTTGTTCATGCTGCTCCTTGTCTGGATGCTGAAGCTGCTGCTGTTGTCCTATGCTAACTGGTGAGTGATGTCCCAGCCCATAAGGAATAGGAGAGCCACGCCCATGTGCCTGTAACAGGTTCATATTATAGGCCATAGCTGCTTGATGAGTAATGAGCCGAGGGTCAACTGCAAACCTGCTCTGGTACCCTGTCCATGGTACCTAGATAATGGAAAAACAGAAAGCAAACAAAGATACAATCTGTTAAGGTATGTTAAAGGAAGTAAAGTAACAAGCACACTGATGTTACAGCAGTAATAAGCACTTTTGCATACTTCAGCTGACCTGACACTAACACACAACTACAGCTGGTGCTGGGAAGGGAGAGCAGGAAGGGCAGGCTCAACAGAGAGGAGCAAAGAGCAAAGACTTTGGAGAACTAGCCTGGGCAAATATCAAAACCCATTCTTGTTTCAGTGGCTTCAAAACTCAAGAGAGAAATGAATGATTGAAAAAATGTATTTTCATAAAGTTTATATTAAACTATTCTCTAAATAAATACAAGTGAGGGAAGAACAAAAAAATATGAAGCCCTTTCTCCTGGTAGTTAAGAGGGACATTAGGTTGTGTCTCAGTGGGAAATGGAGAGAGAAGCCTTAAAACTGAGAAATTCTTTATAGCCCTTCTACCACTCAGTGCTGTAATACTGTAAGAACAAGCAGGCAAACCAGACCAAACCTCACCTCTGCACCCACAAGACACTGAGTGAAGCTAAGAGGACTACTGGCAGAATGAAGAGACTCTCCACATGTTTAAGAGTGACAGGGCCACTCCAAAGTGTCTGTGCTACATGGCACGTGTTCTGCAGATCACCTTCCTAAATATCTGAAGTAAAAACCACCTCCCGAAGGCATGTAAAAAAAAGTCAGGGATTTTTACAACATTTTCAATATTATTCCTAAAAGGAATGCAAACGAAGACAGTTCTGGATGAAATTAGTTCATTCTTGCCCTGTAGGGAATTTATTAAAAAAGAGGAAAATGTTTGAATAAGAGCAAAGTGCAGGGAGAGCAACCAACACTCAGGCTGGCAAAGTATCCTTTACTGAAGATAACAACCAACCAACCATGTCATGATTTTACCTTGGATATGGAAACTGCCTTAAACAAAGCAAAGAGATCATTTTTATCTTACACGAGCCTAAACACATTTTACTTTAGTCCCTACTTGTTTTAAGTGGAACAACCTTCATGCAATTTTTTTTCTTAAATTAGTATTTGCCCTTGAAATGTGCACTTTGAACTTTAGCTTTAGGCTACTACTGCATCTGTAGGATCTCAAATCATCTCCAACAAGCTTCTTTTCAAAAGCAGCTGTCTCATTAGTACCTCAGTCTTCCCACTTAATTATTTAAAAATCCATCCTCAGGGAAGGTGAGCTCAAGACACTTATTTTTACTATATTTCTTTTGATTGGAAATACATAAAAATACACTAACCTTGGAACAATAAGCTGGAACTTTTTAAGGTATCTTGGTTTGACATTAATACAAAGTGAGCAGCGTGGCAAAGATACAGCTGCTGGCCTTCTCACTGCATTGCAATTTACCCATCAAGTGCAGATTTATAGGAAGCAAAGGAAAAGGAAAATTCCTTGACCTGGCAAACAAAACCAATCTACAGCTGCCAGCTGAGCTAAGACGTACAACTGAAACTAGAGCTCCTACAGCATGTGCCCTGTATGGAACCCGTAACCTAAGTGACAACAGACAACTCATAATTATCAAAAAACCAAATCAACTGCATGCCAAGGGTTAGCATTATGATGGAATTGAACACATGTGGATTCCAGGTCCTTCCAACCATCTCCAGGAATTGTGTACATCATGCACATGTTTTGCCATAACACCACTGCTGCATCCTTTGTTCTTTCCTCCCCATTTTCCTCCTGGAATATGTGACTGACAGAAATAAAGCAGAGACTGCTTCTCTAATTTATGTACATTTTGGTGGGATTTATTTGTAATGCATAATTCCATACATACATGTAGCCTAGAAGACCTGATTAAGGATCTCCTTTGTGTTCTCAAATGCCATTAAGGAAAGGGATTGGAGAGGAAACTGGTTCACTATGAGGTTCTAGATGAGGAAAACATCCCATTATGCTTATTTTTCTTATCACTTCACTTCAGACACCTTGCACTGCAGACATCCAAAGCTGGTAATTTAAACTGTATGCAGCTGATAAAGAGAAACAAGCTCCATCTCAATTGCCTGTGTCTCTCCAATGATTAAGAACAGAACTAGGCAATTAATTCAGGTGCAGGTACCTCAAGTCAGATGAGACAGATTCCACAGTTTTCCTAAACCTAGAGCTGAGGAAATACACCAAATGACATGAACATGAAATTGCTTTTAGGCTGCCTGGAGTTATTTGTGGGAGCAATGTTTTTAAGTCCTCATTTTCCAGTACTCCTCCACACAGCCACTCCTAAAGGCAGCTAAGCCCACATATCTGATGTGTTGAAAAAGCTTACAAAATATTCACTGATTTTTGCCATTTGTTTTTGTACATACAGTAATTGAGGGAGGGGGAAAAAAAATTAAAGAAATGAAGTAATTCTTACAGGCAAAGGCACAGACATGACCATATTTCCTCCATAGACAGCAGGTACATATAGAATACTTGTCCCAGTGTGTGGATCTATCCTTTGAACAGGACTTGGAGATTTCCCCAGGTTGGGGTGAGGTCCCAGAGGAGGAGGGGGAGGAGTATATGCTCGGATAGGATTTCCAATTAGCACAGAAGGATTGGGCTGAACTGAAAAGAAAGAAAAAAAATATATATATATACACAAAACCAATATGAAGATAACTGTTTCTTTCTCTTTTTTTCATCTATCTTTATAAAGCTCATCTGCAACTATCAGCACAGGTCCACCACACCAAGAGGATGCATTAATCAAGGCCTGTATCTCATTTCAAAGCTGTGAAGAGGCAGAAAAGAAGAGCAGAAATGTAGCAAAACAGGTAGCTGGTTAACTTCATTAATGAAAGAATGCCCCAAACTAATTAAATATGCTGACAGTCAGAGGAGCTGTTAAACACTGCATTAAAAACCAGAATTATCCTCCTTTCTTTAGCAGCCAAGACAAGATTTAAATTATGCTTTTTCAAATGAATAACAAAATCATTAAGCTGTTGCATGCTACCTTGCAGAAGTATGATCACTGCTATCTGGATATATGACAGCACAATTTCAGTTCAAAGTACATCAGGAAGCAGTGCATACAATACAATGGCCTAACTTTTAGTGCAAACACACTGGTAGCATATTTTAAATTAAGATTTTTAAGAGGCCACCATCTGTGTTATGTTAAGGTTCTAAAATCTGTATGCACAGAACCTTGCTAGGGCTAGTTTTGGAAATACCCAGCGTCCACTGAACAGTCTACAATCTGCTTTCCAAACACATGCAAGAAGTAAATGGCTTTTACAGGAAGAGATCAGATACTCAGTTTATGTCACATTACACTCACTGAAGCCAAATCAGTGTGAGCTCCAAGGAATTCTTTCAGTAACAGCAGAGATACTCACCAATGCCATCAGGTGGGAAATGGTCATTCTGGTTATGATGATGGACTTTGCCCTTTGAAGGGAAAAGCAATAATAGTAACACTCTGCATTCTTACAGAACCCAAAGCTTTTTATTTCAAGCAAACATTATCATTAAATGAAAAATGGAGTTGGAAAGTTAGCCCAAGGTTCCAACTGTTGATCTCCATCACCTATGAAGTCACAAAGTTGAACATGAAGCACCACTAATTCAAGTAACCAGGGGGTCATCACCAGTCCCCCCAAAGATACTCTCTCCCAGGAGCTGTTTTCAGATGCAAGCAGGATTACAGAGAGCTCCTCTGAGCTGCCCTTCCTCACCACTTCATTTCCCACTGTCTCTCTTCTTTCAGGAGCAGCACCCAGTACTAACACAACCCTCAGTATTCCTCTTCCACAGTGAGTGCTGCTCTTGGAAGCATGCTGCATTTTTTTCTTCAGGTTTCAGTTCAAGAACCTTGGAGACAAAGCAGCTGCTCCCCCAGCCTCGGGAGATGTTGCCTCCCTACCCCAGCTCATGCATCTGCTTCTGGACTTTGGCCTCTTAGTGACTGCTCCCCAACAAGAACAACATAGCAGGGGCATGAACCAGAATGCTCTGAGGAAACTGCTTTTCCTTGGTGGATTGTACATTAGGAGGTTAACAGAATTCATGTTACCTCTCCTACGTGCTCCTGAGTTTAGAGCATCAGCTTACTAGTGAATATTCATAACCTGTGAGCACGTGCTCAAAATGCCAGTACACTCTTAAGTCTTCTGCAGGATAGGAATGCCTTACTTAATCTGGACCTAAGTATGTTTAAAAATTTAAAATACATCTAAAACCCCTTTGATGCTGCAAAACTTTTCTTGCCCAGGAGATAAGTCTAGGCAGTTTTCCAGCAGTCTGAGCAAATTAGTCAGGGTACAAAGACAGGTTGTTTGACAATGTTGACTCATGCATAAACCAGATTAAAGAACTGGTCTCTGAATTTTCCTTTCGTTTTAAAAATGAATTATTGAAAAATAAAATAATAAATGCTTCCCCTTGCAGTACTTAAACAAAAGAAACCCTTTTATTCTTACTCTCTAAAGAGAAACTGAATCTGAAAATGCAGAGGAGCTATACAACTTCATCACTCACAGTTAGTACCAGGCATTTCAGTATCTGTTGAGCTGTCAGTTGGCATCAAGCTGTATGTGCAGAAGTCTAACAAATCCCTGCTCTACCTACCATACTTGTATCTTATAGGTGTCATACTTTTTCAACTGAAACAGCATGTAATTACATAAATTCATCACAATAGCTGTCCTGTTGAACAGGGACTTCAGCATGCAATGGTAGCAGGTTGCTAAATGTAAGTCATGTTTGTAAGTTGGGGAAGGGAGGTGCTGGCTTCCTTTTGTCTTTTACCAGTTTTGATGGCTCAATGACTTTCTGTAGTCTGTTATTAACTTCACCACAATGGTTTCTCAAAGATTTCCAAACCAAGGTTCATTTCCCTACCCATCTGTGAAATACCTAAACCTACACTTCAACTGATAGCCATCAAGAGCAGTGGAGCACAGGCACTCAAGTCTCCTCTAAAAACTTGCTTCACTTTCAAAGTATAAAATCCCAGATTACATAAAGGAGTTCAGTGCCTGAATTGAGGCTGGAAAGCTGGAGAACAGGAGGCAGGCAGAGCTGTAGGATTCAGAGCCTAATTTACTGTACACTAAGTACCCTGCGGGAAGCTCCAAGTTCTGAAAACTTTAGTTTCCACATCATCAACTTGAATAAAGCCTGTGCTGTGTGTCACTGTGCAACCCTGCTGCTCCTCTACTCTTCCCCCAGCCCTAGCCAAGCCACATGAAGGCAGGTGAAGGCAGATGCCTTCCCAGACAGGGCTGACACCAAGCCCAGCAGCCCACAGCTACCCACGGTAGCCATTGACTTTGCAGAGAGATGAGCCTGAAACCTCTTTTTCTTCTTTAAAATAAATCAACAAAGAGGTTTTTAATGTCCTTACATAAAATCAAGAGCATCCTAGTGAACAAGAAGGCAGCGTGTTCACAAAATCCATTTTCACTGAATGTGAAAGACAAGCCTTGAACTGCACGTGTGCCCACAAACTTGCCACAGAACACTGCCCAGCAGCTGTTCTCATTTGTTGTGCCACAAAATACAGCAGCACAAAGATTTAATCTTTCATCTTTTAATGTGAAATATTGTGCTTAGGAGGTCTAATATTAGCAAAGCTAACCATCTGCTCTTAAATCTTGAGCAGAGGGCAATGTACCACTTATGGCAGTCATCTCCTGGGTGTGTCTGAGTATTAGCCCTGGGTTCTCTTCTGTTCCTGCACATGCTCACTGGCAGCAGTGCTCAGAGGGAAGAGATTTTCATGATGCTGATGATACAGGTGGTTAAAACACTTTAGCTCTTCAGCTGAAAATACAGTGCTGGCAGCTTGAAAACATCTCTTCTTGATTTCTACAGCACAAGCGCTTCATTTACTAACAAACTGGAAGGAAAATAAACAGAAGAATCTATTCACAAGACTCTCACTTCCCCCCAACCTCCCCCCTCCCCCTTTTGTGGTTTATTTTTTGTTTGTTTGGGGTTTTGTTGGTTGTTTTGCTTTTGGTTGGTTGTTTTGTTTTTCTTAACGTACTACATCTGCATTTTCAAAAGCTTCTCTGTTTTACCAAGAAAAAAAAAAATTATATATATAATAGTCATGTTCTATTATTAAACACATTCAAGACTGAAGCACTCATGAGAAGTGAGAGTGCAGCAATGACTTTTTAGAGACAATCACTTTTTCATTTAGGGTTTGCTCTAAGCCTGGTGTTTTGACACATGACTAGATGCTTTAGAAATCTGGTGTTTGTTTCAGAAAGTAATGCGTCTTGAAGAAACCAAATGTTCTCACTTACAAACTCTCTTTTGGGAAGGACTGCCAAAGGGAAGGCTTTCCTTTTTGTACTGTTAAAACCTAAAAAACCTGTCGTAAAAATTTCATTTAAATGATAAAGCCTGCAACCAAAATGCAAAGCTACAGAGAACACCTACATTCCTTCCTCCTCATACAACAGAATTCGTCACGGGGCTGCCAACCTGCATTTCAGTTGCACCTCTGAACACAATTTAATTTATAATTTATCTTCTTTATAAATAGTTATGAAAATAGAATTAATTACTAGCATATCACCCCCCCAAAAAGCTCCAATATTTTGTGTTATTTTTTATCATCCCGAGGAAGCTTTGTATTCTCACCACTTCTTTATCTGCTCTTATAAAAGCATCTGATACAATGATCACTGAGTAGTAACTTCATTTCTCTGCCCCCTTGATGCTAATGAAATCTGGGCTTCTGAAGGACAGTATCAGTGAGCTAGCCTGGGCAATATACTGTTTTACAAGTATTTTTAAATAAATCAAACTATATCTTACAGAAGTCCCTGAATTTTATATGGAATTTTTAGATCAAAACACTTTTGCCTACTATTTTGTTCCCTTATACTCCTTGCCACTGTCTTTATCAACTCAGAGCACAAGCTGCTTGGGACAGGGTTTGTCTCTTGGACAGAGGGTTTAATTTGGCTTATCTAAACACTGATGCTAAGATCCATGCTGAAGTTGGTCAGGGTCATTGCAACACAGTTGATGAACATGCCAGACTGACCCAAGCTACATTTCTCTAAGGAAATAAGGTTTGGACAAGCCCAAGCTGTATTGCTAAATTATTACAATAAACATCCAGAGCTTTCGTTTGGAAATGATGCCCCTGGAATCTGCATTCGTCTCTGGTTGCACTGATGCCACTTGAAAACAAAGAGCTTCATAAAACCTTTCAGACCATTTCTCAAAAGGCATTTCTACCTTCACTTCCACTTTGGGACAAATTTCATCACCAGTAAAACTTTACCTTGGGTGGTGACTGCTGCTGCTTGGTGGTATTTGCTGAATGCTGATGCCGAAGAGCTCGGGGGATAAACTCAGGAGCCAGTGGGTTCAACACATAAGTTTTCTTTAACTCCAAAGCTTCCAGCTGAGCTTTGATCTGCTCAAATGTGATACCATGGAGACTTTCGTTCTCGTGACACAGGGCAATAAATCTTTCCCAAAACTTCCTATGGAAACAAACAACAAAAAGGAGGAAGGCTTGATGGCTGTTATTAAAACAGGTTTAATTTAACTGTGTGGCATTATTTATTTTTTATGTATGCTCTTTTTGCATGACAAGCCATCCATCCTGCCAGCTGATCCATGCATCTGAACCCCCAGCATAATGCAAAGCTCCCCAGTTATTTGAAAAGGACAGACAGGTCTGTCTGTGCACAACAGAGCCCAGCACTGGGTGTGTAGCACATTTAATATTCATGTCACAGACAGGCATAGCTTGGAATCTTTCCCTAGAAAACTAAACAGAGTGAACACAATGCTTAAAATTCTGGAAAGCATGTGATTTATCGAATTTATTACAGCTCAAAAAAATCACAGGGATTATCTAGATTCTCAGTCCCAGAAGATGCCAAAAAGACTCTATGAAGTCAGGCAGATCATTCAATACCAGTGTCACAAATACCAAAGTTGAGAGATAAGCTCAAAAGGGCTCTGATGAAACACCTCAGAGTCACGTGAAGATTAACATGTCAGGAGTATCTAGAGGGCCTTTGAGATCCTCTGGTAGAAGTCAAATAAGACCATCAATCATTTCAGATATTTCTACAACCAACAGAAGAAATTTCAAGCCAGAAAGACAACCATCAGGTGACATACGACTTGCTATATGAAAATTCTGGGCCCAGCTTTTTGGAGGGTGAAAGGGTTATTTAAACCATGTAATAAAAGAATATTCCTACCCCTCTTTTACTTTCTCATGACATGTCTTTCTATAATCAATAAAAAAAAGCCTTTACATTTTAAGAGCCACAGAAGGATCTATATATACATTTTACACTTACAATGAATAATTTTTTTTTAATCTCAAATGAACTTTTTGGTTGAAGTTACTTAAGCTTAAAAGATATTTCAATAAGATCTGGAGATGTCACTTTAAAAAAACCCAAGTGATTGATCTGTTCTCTTTCAAAAAAAAAATAAAAATCACAAGTAATGAAAGTTATTGGAAAGGAGTAATAAAAACATAATAAGGTGTGCTTGACTATAACTCATTCTAGTTCACCTTTCAGTAATAGGGTCTGGCCTATTATCAAGCACTGTTATTTCTCCCAAACCTGTAAAAATGAGATTGTTGCACACTAAATTTAACAGCAGTGTCACATTTTGCTGAGTAGCTGGCTTTGTGGAAAAGAATAAATGTCTTTCTTGCAAGAATACTGTAATGTTACTGATGTATTTAAAGAATTCAAAATAGTTTTCCCTAAAAATCCATCTTCTGTTGTGATTTTTATTGAGGCAAGAAATGCTCTTTCAAAATTCAAGATGTGAGATGGCCCTTTTGCTGCAATTTGCTGTAAGGCAAATATAGCTTGCAAAGTTTAAAGTGAGGATTAAAACCCAAAATTAAATACTTCACTGAGATGCTTTAATGATGGAACTCCCTCCAATTAATCAATTCAGTCACCAAACCTACTGCCAAGTGCCACAAATCCACTGAGACCCATCCACTTCTGCTTCAAATGCCCCAAGCAGGCTCTCTACACATGGAACACTTGTACTGGGGTGTCAGAACAGAGAATAAAATACTGCTGTCTGTGTCTTGCAGTGTGCTCTGGAGTTGAAAGGGAGTGTCTGCCAAAACAGCCCTGTCTAGTCCGATTGTAACACACAGAAATGTCCTGATTACCCTGGGCACACTTCACAAAGCTCTCCACAACTATCATTACAGAGTCTTGACTCATTTTGACAGGTATTAGAATATTTATAAAATTCAAGTACTCTCTAAACTTTTTTGAGGTCTGTTTTTCCTAATGAAATGTCACTTCTTTCAGACTTCTATAGTCCTGTTGTACTAAAAAAGAACCATCTTTCCAGCAGCTTGCCTGAGCCCCTCCAGCACTATTTTCAAAGAGGGAATGTTCAATTATTCAGTGAAACAAGACAATGGTGTATTAAAGGGAAAGCTTGAGATACATCTTAATAAAGCTCCAGTGCTTCTTGTTTCTTAATTATCTTTTTGGTTGATAACTTTGAACAGCTATACAAATATAAACAGCTGCTGATCTTCAAAAGGCAAATCCAATCCCTAAGTGCCAAGAGTGTAACCTATGCACCAGGCTGATAGCCTCTGCTTTTACTTGAGTGAGTTTTTGCATGCCCTATTTCAGATATTTTGAAGGAGCCATACTTGGGAGAAACTGCTGAGCCCTCACATTTTCAGTCTTGGTCCCCTTTTAATTTAAACACTCAGGCTTATGTAAAAACTCAAGAGATTATCTTGCTCACTGGGATTTAGAGAGGAAGAGGCACAGTCATTCTCCAATGGAAGAGGTATTTAGACAGCTGGATAGAGAACCAATAATGGTGCTAGGTGTTGGCTAGACTACCTAGAGATTAACTAATTCTCTGACTTAGGTACCACAGCTCATCTTGAACTTCAGTGTAGGGAAGAGAAGAAAAATTTTCTCAACTAAGAGTAATTTCTGTGCAAGCAGTTAGAGGAATCTCAGTCAGCAGAGCATGGCAACTGCTACAGCCAAGTCATGTATCTCTGCAGGGTAAGTTGATGAACTAGGGACTGCACCAGCAGACTCTCACAAACACTCTGTGCATTGAGTGCTAAGGAGGCACAGAGCTCTTTCTCATCAGGTGGTTACACCAACCACATCACATCTGAAAAAAAACAAGCAGGTAATGAGAAATGTGAAATAAAACCACCACAATTATTTCTCTTTCAGTAAGATGTCAGTAGTAGATGAGAGCAGATTGCTGTGTTAGAGTACAGATACTCTTCAAGTGTCCCCAACAGGTAAGTGGTTAAATTCAGGTAATATAACTGCAGTAAACTGGTTTCCACTTAGGATTTTTCAACTGTAATCTTTAAAAAAAACAATAAAACAAAAAAAACCACCACCCCCATATTCAATACAAGGATACTGCTTAGGAAAGTAGAATACAACAAACAACAAACAAACAGGGATTTTTGGCTTTATTTGTATAATGTAGTCAGTGCAGCTTTTCCTCTCTTCGACAAGTAAGCCTCAGGATTTATCTCTGATCATCTCAACATTTCAGCTCTTCCATGGAAAAAGAAGCCTTTGAAGAACAAGAACTTGGTCTGCTTAACATCAGTGTTTACATCTCTTAGCATTTTCCACCTTTTTTTTTTCCTTGTTGGTCTATAAAAAGTAGCTTCACTCGAATTGCAGGAGTTCCTTGGAGTGACTGCTCAGTCTCTGCCTGCCCTGGCTGAGGGGTGAGCTTCAGCAGCACAGCCCAGACAAGCTGCAATCATGCCTGCAGATTCAGCTGCAAGAGTTGGGAACACAACTAATGCTTCACCATCTTTGTGGTTATTTCTGTGTGTCCAGATGAGAAGACTTTCCATTTCATTACTCAGTTATTTCAAGGGTTTCAATATACTGTCTTATTTGGCACCTAAAAGAACATTCATCACATTCCCAGATCACAAATAAACACATTTTCTAGTCTTATCAACACATTTTCTAGTATCCTCAGCCCTGACTAACTAAGGAACAAATATAAAGTACCTGCATCTTCCAATGGAACATAAAGCAATAGGATCTCCCACCACAGCTACCAAGGATTGTGCTCTTGTAATGGCAGTGTTGAGAAGTTTGTAATTAGACAGAAAACCATAATCCAAGTCTTCTGTTGAATCCTCCAGTAACTGCTCTTTCCTTTTAATTGGTGTTTGCTTATGTTTGCACGTGTGCCGTGTTCGTACTGTGCTGAGAAACAAAACTCTGAACTGTTTGCCTGAAATGAAACAAAAAAAAAAACAAACCAAAGGTCTGAGATGACTGCAGTTCTTTCTGCTAACCACACAATCAGACCACTGCATTTGCCAGCCACACTTCACACCTAGATACTCTGCAGAACTGATAGCTACCCTTCATGGGAAGAGCTTTATGCAAGAATAATAAGATTTAAAATTTTTAAAAGATGCACTATAAATAGCATATTCTATTACAAGAATACTTCCTCTTTTTTTAAAAAAAAAAAAGAATTTTCATCTTGATATCTATCACTCCAGAACTTTCTGCAATGCTAGTTATCTTTACAAGGTTGGCAATGAGCCAGTAACAAATCTGAGGTTTGTTTATTCTACCTTAAGAAAAAAAAAGCTCTGGACAATCTTGTTTCCTATTTTAAAGTCTCTCTAATATATTAGTATCTACCATGAAAAAAACAGAACACACCACTCACTGTCACTCAGTTACTTTATTATCTCCCTTTGTTTGTTACTGACTAAAAGTGCAACCTAGCAACAGGCTATGCCTACACAAAATTCCTGTTATCAGTGTGATTCCAGTAACAAAAAACTGGACCCATTTGTAGAAAGTCTATTCCACAAATGCAAAAATTAACCAAACATTTTGAGGCTAAAGCCCTGTTGCATTTTTATTTGGATCTCTGTTTTGCCCATTACATCAGAAATCCAGCAGTTTTCTTTTTTCGTGGTGGTGTTCAATTGCTTTTTTTAAGTAAGCTTGAACTTCATTTTGAAAAGAGATCAATCTCCCATCCCTGAGATTATTGCTTTGCTATTCCATGTTGGACTAACACTGAAGATACCTGCCAGTTTCATTTTGATACATTGGCTTTGATGGGCTGTATCACAGCTCTCCTTTTGTTCTGATGGTTTTCAGATTATTTTAGCAAGTCTTACTTAACTTCACCAGTCACATTTTTCACTCCCTTAGCATATCTTTGAGACACAGAATTATTACTTACCCTGAACATTTAGCACTCTCTCTACACTGACATCAGACAGCCTTTTTTTCCGAAGTTCAGCCCGAATTCTGAACACCTGATCAGCATAAGGTGTTACAACACCTATGCTGCCATCATCCAATTTCCCCCAGGCAACAGGCCATTTTCTTCTTAATTCTTCAACACGCTCCACTACTTCAAACACCTTCAAAAAAAAAAAAATAGAATTTTTAAAAGCATGCTCCACAATTCTTTCATATGGAAGTTTGCATTTTAAAGCTCCAGAACAGTTACAGGACACAGTAATATAATACTACAGCATTCTACACTGAAACTCTAAAATATCACCTATTAAACAATTTATTTGCCATACAGCACCTTTTTTTTAATCTTGAAATGGAAGTCTGCCCACAAACATATCACTTTGAAGGTAAAACTGAGAAATTACACTGATCATCTGAATTTTCAGCTTTATGTTCTTATGAAAATGTCAAGTGCAGTAGGACCTTCCTTATCATACTTTAATTTCCATAATAAATACACTGCCTAAATAGGGATTATTTTCTTTTTATTCTGGATTATTATATATGTCATATTAGAATTTGAGAGCTCTAGGAGGAGTATATACCAGAGCACAACCACTTCCCATTTCAAAGGGTATCATCAGGAATTTCAGATTATTCATCAACAGCTAGTTCATTGCAGTGAAATACTATTAAGTGTGCTACTTGAGAAGACTAATGTGTAATAAAAACTGAAAACCTCCTCCTGTGAGGAGACAGGCACAAAGTAACCTCCTGCCAAAAAGCACCAGGCATAGCAGTTTCTGCTTCAACACCCTGAATACAGATCTGCACCAGAGAAGGCATTTCTGAGCATCTTTATGGAAGGTTTGTGTTGAGGTATTTTTGTTTTGTTTGGGTTTTAACACTTCCATTCAATATGTCTTTCAAAAATCATCAACATGTCATTCAATAACTATTTACCCAGCTATTTAAGGTGTGACAATTGATGAATGCAGTTTTCTTTTAGCATCACAAGGACAAGCTCAGCCTCCTGATGGAAACCAGGCAGAAAGTCTTTGCTACAGGAACCTCAAGTGTCCTTCACTTTCTTCTCTTCCCTATTCATCTAAACTTTGGATGTGGGAAGAGGGCATTAAAAATACATTTCACACTCTGAGCTTTTATATTATCCCTCTTCAAATTTCTAAGTGGGAATTCTAGGGATATTTAAGGACATCTGCACTTTCTTTTTTTTTACATGGAGCTAAACTGGAACAGTTTATTAAAAAAACTCTAGGAAAAAAAAAAAGCAAGTTTGAGTAACAACAGGTATTAGATTGGTATCTATAAAAACCATAACACAAACATCATGATTTTTTGCAGGTATTCTGGCAAGCTTCTCTAAAAGCATAGAGCTTCTGGATAATTAAAACCAAAGAGGGAAATTTTAGAATTAAAAGCAAAAAAGGGAAAGTGCATTTTCTGAATTAATATTTAATATAGGCACCAATGAACCATTAGGTGCCCTGATGCAAAAGTCCATTAAGGGTCAAACAGCAAAAATCTCCCTCATCATCTGAATTTCAGTTTTTCACATTGGTGTGTAAGCAGCTGTTGTCCCTCATTTCTGCCTGTAGCTATTCATGACTCACAATTTTCAGACAGTTACTTGGCTACTGAAGATATTTTTAGGTTTTTTACAACTTTTTTTTTTTAAATGGCAAAGCAATCCAAGTAGATTAATGAAATCAGTCAGGTGCCTTCAGCTTTTTTTTTTTTCCAGTGATGTGTCCAGAAGTCATTGGAGCTTTTTATTTATGTAGGTATTTTAAGACATCAAAGAATGCATAACAAGTGCAGCATAATAACAAAATCATTGAAAATTGTGCATCAGGTGAACTGCACCATGATCAACAAGGGGAAACACAGACAGCTCTGCAGTGCTTCATACCAAATGGTGCTGCTGAACTGCAACCTGACTTCAGATAAAATTCCTCATCATTTGAAGAAAATGAGTGATATTTGGTTTTCTTGAAATATCAACGACATTCCTCAAGATCTCTTTTTGGTGGGGAAAAAAATGGAGCTGGGTTAACCTTGCCCTAGCTTGAGGTGATTGGAGAAAGGCATCTTCCAGTACAAAAAAATATTACCAAGGCACATGGGGTGCGTGTGTTTGGGTTTTGTGGATGTATTTAATTTTCCCTTGAGTTATAAAAAAAAAATAATGAGAATGAAAGCATTTTTTGAAGAACACAGTTAAATCTATGTGAAACAAACAGAGTGAGAATAAGTTCTCACCTTAAAAAATAAATAAATCTCATCTGCACATGATCAGTGAGACACCAATCCTAAAGATATTAAAGCAAATATGAAATGTTACTCCAGAGAACTCTTAGCTGAGTGGGAACATTTCTACAACAGTCAAAGAAATCTAAGTTTTACTTCAAATTGCAGCTACTCTCAGTTGCTAAGATACATCCACCAGCATGTCAGAAAAATTACCAGGAAAGACATCCTGAAGAATGAGCCTGAGAGAACTATATGGTGCTTACAATTTGCAAAGAAAAAAGAAGATAAATTAGTGGAAATATTTACTACAGTTGCAATATTCACTACTTAAAACTCCATGATGCTTTCTCCTATTAGAGACCAATTTAAGTCTTCCACCTAATCTAAGCATAAACCAATAAATCTGCAGAAGTGGAGATGTAAGAAAACAAATCAAGAATAAAGCCAAAGAAGAGTTACCTCTGCATTGTTGTAAAAAGCTGTACTGTTTTTTTCTTGCACATCTTCCCCTCGTGCTGTGAAGAAAGTCAAAGGGTAGAAATCTTTGTGTGCTGGCTGCTTTCCACTTGCCATCAATTTGCCTTCATAAAAAAGTTCAGATGTGTAACTGCAATAAAGCAAAACAGAATAAAACAGAGTCCACAGGTGAGCTCATGGATAAAGGATTGTCTTGGGCTGAGTGAGAACAGAACTGATTCTGTTCAGTGATTTTACTGTTCAGCTCAGTTCTAACAGCCCTGTCTGAAGTATATATATATATGTATATATTCCACTTTTATTATCATTATTTTCATTCAAGCTGTTCTAGTTTCCTTACTGCTCAGTCTCTCTTCCTTGTTCCCTTTCTCTTCCCCTTGTGATGGCAGAAGGGTTAACAGAGAGTGTATATTTCAGGTCTAAGGGGCTACCCTCACTAGTATTAGGCATCTTCAAGCAATTTCTCTCAGACTGAGCAGAAGGCACTATAAAATAAACTTTTCCATTTTTTTTTTCTACAAAAGGCAGTATTTTCTAATCTAAAACTCAACAAGGTTAAGAATATTTGCAGTGACACATCACTCAGTTCCAGTGGCTTGGAACTGGGCAAAGGAACACCTACTGCCTGGCACTGGTTACCCCCAGGCTGGCTGGACACTGAGCATGATTACATCATATAAGAGTTGTTGAACTTGGAAGAGAAATTCCCTAATAGATTTAACATGTCCTGAGCACAATGCAGGCCAAGTGTTGAAATTTCAATCAAGCTTTTCCTTTGAGACTTCTCCTGCAGACCAATTAATGTTGCTAGTCATCAGAAACAACCAGAACATCCTTCCCTGCTGGCAACAGCCATCAGAGAACCTGACTGACTGCAAAAGAAAGGAGGCAAGAACTGCTTTCAGGGTGAAAAGTTGGGGCAAAGAAGGCAAACTGAATGGAACAAGACACAAGCCAGCCAGAAGTGACTGCTGATTCCTATCTGGGCTCAACAGGTTCTTCCAGGCTTCCAATATTGTAATTTAAGATGCAAATAACTGGTGACAGAAAAGCTAAAGAAACTAGTCTGCTGCCAAATCATCAGCAAACAACTGCAGCTCACTACTGATCAGAACTGGCTTACACTGCACAATCCTAAAGGCTATGCAACTCTTCTGTGGTTCAGCTGCAGCAGCTCACTGCTGCAAATGAGCAAATTCATTTCCTTAATTAATTTATTCCACAAATTAATTCGTAGTAATGCATTCTCATTAAACAATAAAAAAACCCTCCTTTCTACAGAAATTGTTTTTTCCAATTACTGCTCCAAAGTCAGGATGAACTAAGGACTTGTTCTTTAGTTAATTTCTTTTGGTCTCTACTTCAGTTGGGTAGGTATGATTAATGAGCCACCTTCCTACACTTTCTCCTGGCTTAAGTGCCATGGTCCCATTTGTCAGGGGAAATTCCACCTTATTTAAAAACAAAACAAAAGCAGACTTGAAACAATCTCCTAAATAGGCCACTCTCAGGGCATTTAGCAGGTTTTACTTCCCAGAGCAATACCTTAGACTGGAATCAGGCACACTGGAGTTTCACTGTACCAGTGATATTTCTGCAGTCCTTACCTCAGTATTCAACACAGAGCATCTTTCTAGGAACTCACTGTCTGAACTCCAACTGCTGAACTTAATGTTCATGATCTGAGGTAAATTCCATGGAAGTGACTCCTAACCAAAAGCTGAAACAATCCCTTCCTTTTCAGATCTCTGACATTTTGAAGTTAAAATTTCAAAAAGCATGTAAGAAATTTACCATCACTGAGTTTATAATTACCAAGCCCATATAATGAAGACAGATCAAGCTGTGTTTACAAATATGTTACATTCTCATTTTTGAGTCTCCAGAGCACTTAAATACTTCTGATTTAGCTTTGAACACAGTGATAACCTAATTAGTAAGTCTGCATACCAACATAATAGTCCTCAGTACATATTTGAGCCAGGATTTAAACTTGAGCATTTTTCCCCATGATTGCATTTACTCTTTCTAGCACAGCTCATGGATGAGCTCATTACATGAGCAGCCATTAGTTTATCATAGCATAAAAATGCAAACCCACTGATTAATGTGTCTTGAAAGAAATAATAAAAGATGACAACAGGAAACAGGCTCAAAATTTGACCTATTTTTTTTCTGTTCATAGCTGTATGTATATCCATATGTTCTTTAAATTACACATAGCTTACCATTCCAAGATAATCCACTGTGGTAATTCCAAAACTGTGGAACAGTTGAAAGAAACACAGACCCTGGATAATATTCCGCATAATGGTTAAAAAAAGAAAGCTACCTCTTCTTTGACTTAGTGTGCATGTCTTGGAGCCAAAGTATCCCCATCTGAATGAGGAGTCTGTCATACAACCAACTCAATCCCTGGCATCTGTTCTAGACCAAACTCCAACCTAACAACAAAGAATTCTCCTCCCAATTAGCTTTGGAACAGCTAGGATCTCATCACGAGAAACAACGTGATGCTTCTCTCTTCATTCAGCTCTGCCTGGCTCCAGACTTCTTTTGCTCCCTCACACCAGTCAAAGAAAGGCATGGTACAGGGAAAGAGTTCACACCTACTTGATGATAGCTTCATGGGAGCGATAGTTCTCACACAGCAAGATCCTGCATGGGAATTCTGCAGGGTAGTGCTCATAGAGCCGGTCGAGCAAGGAAACATGAAGGTTTCTTTCCCTGGCAAATTCACTGTAGACAAAAGGACTGAGCTGTAATAGACACACACATACAAAGAAAATGTAACTAAATATGTGGACTCGGAATGTCATGCTCCCAACAGAAGTATATTGCATCCAAACAAAAAAGGAAACCTTATGTTTACTGTATGTTGCCAGCTGGAAGACATCTACCATGGCTATGCTATAGAAACACCCATTCCTACTGTAAAAGTGATAAAAGACCAGCATGCTCTTAAACAAACAGCAAAATATGCCAAGGCTATGGAAAGAGAGAAAATCCCTTTCAACCAAGTTCTTCGTGGCTTGCACAGATGAGTGACTCAAAGCAGAGGGTTGTTTAATAGCAAAGAAAAAGGCAAAAAAACAAACAAACCCAAAACCCAACCAAAAACAAAACCCGAACCAAATAAGCAAGCAATCCACCCAAACCAAATAAACAATCCAACCCCAAACTAGTGTTTTGAATGAGGTTACACCATTCCTCTGCTGGTCACATTACAGTTACTACCACAGACACTACCACATATCCTCACTTAGAAGAAATACTGTGAGTTTACAGTAGAGATCATAAGGCATTCACAAACCACTGAAATTCTGAGCAGATAAATATATCAAGACAAATATTGTATCTATGCATTTTATACTCAAAAATTCTAGAACTCTTACCTGCATGTGGTCTCCAGCCAAGACAATTCTTGTGTCTTTATTAGCTAATGCTAGAGGCATAATAGTTTCACACTCCATGGCTTGTGCAGCTTCATCTAACAGAATGTGTGTAAAAAAACCTGTAAAGCAGAGATATCAGCAAATAAATGCACCCTGAAATATGATAAAATAAATAGTGATAATAACAATATAAGAAATTGTACTGCAAGTTCTGTATCCTGATTGTAACCAAAGCTAGAAAAACAAAACTGTGTGGCTTGTAGAAATTAACTTCTAGCAACCACTAAAACCACACAAACAATTCTCAAGCCCCTGAAATGACCCAGAGTGGTGAACTGCCTGCCATCATCATCAACATCATCAACATCAGCAACAGCCAGAAGATCCAACTCTTCTCTCTGATATGGGAAGTTATTATCTGAGCTCTCCTTATACCAAGGGGAAATGTCTCTTGGCAGAGGTTTCTCAAATCTGGAAATCTTTTCATCACCATGAGGCTTGAAAGAAAATAACTTCCTCAGGTATTTGAGTCCTATTAACTATTTTATATACAGAATTTCCCATTAAAATTGCACACGTACTCAGCACTTTGCTGGTTATGAGCTTTAAGGAATGCAGGGGGGGAAAAAGAAACAGAAGTCAAAGGAAAATTTCAATTCAATCTTATGATAATATTGGACCAAAAGGTTTGTTGGTTGTGTGGAAATTTATGCACAGGATAACACACACTTGATAAAAACTGGGCCACAGTAGACTTGTATTTTATGAAATGTAAATTCAGGATCAGTATAGAAGTGGGTTTATAAATTGTATATATTCAGGTTTAAAACAAAGTCTTAGAGGACTTAGTGCACCATTCAATTCAGATTATATACACAGCAGTCTTCTTTGGAAAAGATGAACATCATACAGCTGCACACACATTGCTGTGGCACAACTGTACACAGCTCACTGCCAAAGAAAACAGCTCCTTCCACCTAAAGAGCTGGAAGTATTTACCATAAACATATTAGTCTTCTCTATTACAACAAATGCCTACACTGGCCACAGCAAAACAACTGCACCAACTTCTGCAAAGAAATTACATGTTCTCCAAAAAGCAGATGGATTTGAGCTGGAGAACAAGAAAACAATAAACCCTAAGCAGCCTCTGCACCCCCCTCAAAAGATCAATATTTCAGGTTAGAAAAGAGCTCCAGAAGTATCACGTTAACATAGCCCGGGCTTGTACGTGTGGGAGTTGTTTGCAAAGCAAGTCACAAAACAAGGGAAAAATAAAAAGCTCCCTGTATGTATTTATGCTTACATGCCCCACTGAGTAATGACCTTAATGAGCATAATATTCAAAGTCAGAATCTCAAACAGAATTTTCCCTCTTACATCTCAGAAACACCAGATCAGAGATAGATAGTACTGCTGCTTTTTTCTTTTTTTTAATAAATAAGGAGAAAACAGAATAAGCAAGAGGTTAATTTGAAAGCCAGCAGTTTACAGCTTTGTAATAAACATGCATTCATTAAAAAAAAAGATTATTTTCAGATGATCATTGTTTATTTTGTAACAGTTCAAAGAACTGGGTAAAGAACTAACACTGGTGAGAGGAAGATAATTCTCAAGCATTCAAGCCTCTTGTTCAGAAATTCTCTTACCTGGTTCAAGATCCAGTTGACATAGATACTGTGATGTATTTAAAGTAACAACTACTACTCGTTGCTTAAGAATGTCTTCTTTCTGTGGCATCTGAAAGGTGGAATGTGTGCTTGAAATCAAACAGTATTGATGCACAACTGGGTGGACAGTCTTTACCCAGCGATTTCTGAAATATACCCTAGAAAAGAAAAAGGGGGCTTAGTTTCTATACAGTTTGAACACAGTGACAGCCTGAATATTTCAAATGCTAAGATTCTGGTTTCTGGTAAATAAACATAAATCTTCATGAAGTAAAACATCCCAATTTTGCAGAATTACATGCTAAAATATGCTAAACCATCTTGGATTTACCTTTCATTATATGCTGCAGTACAGTGTTACATATGTGAACAGTTACCAAGGATTAATTTACATAGGGAAATCTGCAAATTCTTCACACATTCCAGTTCTGCGACCCTCACGTCAACATCTTGCTCTTTTTAAACCATTAATGAGCTCATTTTAAAGAAATATTTCCCAGCTGAAGTATAAATACAGCCCATAGTCTCTGATCTGAAGGAGCTGTAGCAATCTGAACAGTTCAACTGCAGCCAGAGGATTTTAGGAAAAAAAAATAATCAAAAAGACATTAATAAAATCCTTTATTTCCCTTTACACATGCTGCATGTCTTCTGAGTTCTAAGAACCACATGGGAAGTATACTCATCTTTTAGCAGGCAGGGCAATAATTATGATACACTGTACAAAAGAATGGGAAAACAGAGCCAAAAAAATGTGGCTAGAAGTCCAGAGTGTCAGGGCACTGCCAGCAAAGCCCTGGACTTCAAATATCTTCCCATGATATAGAAGGTCATTTTAATCACTGTATCATGAGATCAATTAAGAATTTTTCTTAAGAAGTGATGAAATGTTACAGCCAGTCTGGCTAAGTGAACAGAGAAGTCCCAAAGACTGTGCCCCAGAAAAAAAAGAGTCCAAGTAAGTCCACCAAGGTGTAGACAAATACACCAGAGCACAGCAGCTGAGGGGCTGGGAAAGGTATCAAAGGGCTTCTCTACAGGGGGCTCCTCAAACATACCATCTCTGTCTATGAAGAACTAGGAATCCAAAGTGGAATTTTTAAACTACAGGAAGCTATTGTCCAGATATTAGTATTTAGAATGACAGTTACTTCCAATGCAAATTAAGATTAAATGATTTAAACTAATTTCAGTTCTAAGTATGGAATTTAATGCTGTTTGATTTATCAAGTAATTTTTTTTTCCCTCCTAAGCCCATATTACAAATCCCAAATCATTAATGTGAAAGAAAATTACTAAGAACATAATAAATTTGGTTTATAAAAATACAGTGTCCATTTTGGACAATAAACACAAAACAAATGCAAAGAGGTGCAGAGATTCTGAATGGTTTTCTAATCAGACATCACAAACAACCAACACTGACCCTTCCTGACCAAAGGTACCTCCAGTTTAGACTGGGTTCAGCACAGGAGCAAGCTCCACACTCCTGACTTTTCAGAATGTGAACCTTCTGATGTTATATTTATATGTATTTATTTCTTATCAGCCATCAAACTGGTAAGCTTTATTTGATAAACTGTTATTACATCAGTGTAACAACATGAAGTCATGGCCAGCAGGAGCAAAACAACCCCTGTTCTATTTATCCCAGCCTTGCAACCAGCTTCCATGGTTCAGTTTCTCAATTTTAACTCAGGGTAATACTTACCTACCTCACAGGAGCACTGTGAGGACTAATGAGTTTATTGTGAGTTTATGTTTGTAAAGCACTTTGAGATTCTTGGATGAAAGGTGCTATTGAAATGCAAAATATTATGGTTATTAGACATTATTATACCCTGCACTGTCTTTTAGTACAAAAATTCAACTATGTGTGACTCACAGATTGGCTGACAGCATTTCAAACTGCATTGCTGCTTACCCATTAATTTATTTTATTTTGATGTGAGATCAAAAAGGTATCCCAGAGCTATTATTCACCATTGGCATAAAAACACCTGACAGATGTGACTACTCTGAAAATGTCATGATATTGGTAAGACACACTGAACAAGCAACTTCTTTCTCGGGTGCAATTTGGGTTAACTAAATCCCCTGTAATTTCATTTTTGTTTTGTTTTATTTTCTTAAAGCTAGAGGAACCCATTACAAAAAAGGGGTTTACTAGTTTAGCATGAATCATAACATTTCACCCTGCAATTGCAACATACCCTTAACATCTGATTAAACAAGGGACCAACCTTCTGATCTTAATACCTGCATGAGAAAAGTACCTGACAGGCAGCAGAGTTGGGTAGTTACTGATCAAAATATTCATTAGTACCTGCAACACATTCTATTAGTGTGCAGATATAAGCACAAAGATGAGCAAAAACTGCAGCTACAAGCCCCAAACTCAGCCATAGTTTATTTTCTCACATCAAGACTTTAATTCTAGAGAAATTAAAACCTTGAAGGCTGAGCTTTACCCAAACCACAGGCAGAGAAATTATTAGCAAATACATAAAGAGCCACATTGAAATGGAAATCCCAGAAGATTATAGTTTAGGGACTCAATCTTTTGCCAACAAGAGCACTGAATAAATCCACTGCACTCAGTAATGCTGGGTGAACACACAGAATCTGCATTTTGTCTGGAAATTCCTATCACCATGAATTCTAAATGTGGCACCTGGACATCTCCAACAACAGCTTTTATGTCTGTGGACCTCTAGTCAATGAGCCAAGAAATGGAACAAACTGTCACCTCACCTACCAGTGTTCCCATCAACTTCCCATCCATTATGTCAAAAAAAGAGATTTGCCCAAATATTTCTATTAAATGTGAGTCAAATTGAGTATTTCCTAATCTTTCCTGTTTTCCTTCCATAGATAAAGTTCCACCAAACATCAATTTGTACAACAGATTATTTGCAACAGTAGTGGGTTTAGTATCAGTAATTAAGATTCACAATCATTTTCTTGTTCATGTTTCAGGCTGGGATTGCTCCTAAGGCACTTAAATTCCTTCTGAAAGTTAATAAAGTGGGAGTCTAGAGTCAGAAAGTCTGAGAGATGCTAAAAAGGAATTTGATCTGCATTCCTGTCCTACAAAAGCAACTTCTGATTTCTTACAATAGAGTGAACAAGGGCTAAAAATAAGTTCTTCAAATCTTCTTTTCCCTGTTTTGAACTGGAAAATGCTAACTCCTCCCATTTCTTGATAAAAAAAAAAGCCAGGATTCTCCCTTCAGGATGTGCTCCAAAGAATACTCCAGTCCCAGCTGCTGAGATTCTGTGCAGTTACTTCTCAGCTGAAATCCCTCACGTAAAAAGAACAGAGGCTTAGAGGATAAAGAACCCAGCAGTCTAATTCCATGCTTCTGCTGAAAGACCTTAAAAGAAGCAAATCTGAGCAGACTCAAGAAGCCTGAAGAAAACTTTAAAAGCACTTGATTTCCCTCTTCCCTTTCTTTTGATCCTCCTCCAAAGAGAGGCTCATTCTCACAGACAAGTGTGTTTCATGGGATGCAGGAAACATCTGAAGAACCTGTCTTACAACTCAAAACTTAACTTTTTTAATCAATCCTCCTTTGAAGCTAGCATAAGATAGAAGCTAGAGTTTCCAGAAAGAAATAAGTAATCCAATGAAGAGGTGTTTATTTTACAAACTAACATGTGCTTAGATCAATTAATTCCATTTTCAGTGTAAGAACTTTACTCCAGGCAATCTGGAATAAAGGGCAACGGTCCTTTAAAACCTCTTTTGCTTTGAGATTTTTGGGGTTTTTGTTTAGTTGGAACTCTGGTTTGCTCAAGTTGATTGTTTTTTATAGTCAGGGTATCTGCTGCAGCTAACAAGCCACATGCCACAGCTCCCTAGTTCCAGTTTATATGAGCATGTTACCATCAAAATAGTTTTTAAACTAACTGGAGAGGTTTCAGCTGAGATATTTTAACCAGAAATGACTTATTTTCTGAACTGGTAGTCACATGTTCAGGAATAAATAAAAATATTAAATATATGCACAAAAATATCAACCTGTTTTCTTTGCCCCTGGCACTACATCCAAGACCAGCATGTGGATACAACTAAATATGAAATATGCCAGTTAAAATAATAGTAATAAACAGTAGATAACCACTGTATGCCCAGAAGGATGCAGAGAAACTGCTGCTATCAGCCTCCTGGGCCCTGACTGGAGTTTTTAAGATTGGGGGTAATCTGAAGAATCAACAACCAGCACTCCTCCCTCAGCAGCCCCCTGAAGGCTCTGGCAGCTTGATGGGGAGATGCAAGAACAGCCACAGAGTAAAAGGTACAGAAATTGGGAGTCAAATTATTAGCTCTTTTGGCTCTGACTCACTATCTGAAGGTGTTGGTGGTTCTCCATCCTTAAAATCCAGAAGCTTGTAACAGAAGCACTGAACTGAAGGCTCTTTCTTCCTAACAGTATGTTAGAGCTGGGGGTTTGTCTTTCAGAGATGTTCCTGCATTCATTTATGTAGCTAACAAAATTATTTCCCTGTCAAGTTTCTTCAGTAAGAGTCAGGTTTTGCAGTCTGCCCCTAATACAGTTGAATCATCTAATCAAAGCCTGGGGCATTTATTTTTTCTGGGTACAAATGTGTTTATGGGCATCAGGACTATGAGAATTTGGCTTTCAGGCTTCATTGATATTTAGGTGCAGACTCAACATAAATTCTCAGTGTTCATTCTGACTTTGCATTTTCCAAAGAGCACAGAAAGTTATTTTGTCAGGAAAAAAGACAAATTTATAACATGGTATTTAAATGGAAAACCCCCAACTCTAGTCTTCAAACTATTATGTTGCATCACTGACAGGATAATTTATTTAACATATATCTTAAAGTCATTTACAGAAATATTTACACAGTTCTCAGTACCCAATGTTAAATAATTAAGCTTTCCTTCTTTAAAAACAACATAAATATTATGATGCTCTCCACTAAGCTATGGAAACATGTCTAGCAAGGATACTGTTCAGCCAACTCATCACTTGTTAGAAGTAATAAGGAAAAAAACTAAAGCAAACCACTCAGCCATTTAGAAACACATCACACTGCAAGCAGCACATCCAGCTTTGATAACTAACTGCTTCTGCTCCACTTGATGTTCCCTCTAACATATTGCAAGAGGCTCAGAGCACCCTATTTACACTAATAGCAATCATTTTAATTTGAAAATATATCTAGACAGCAGTCAGTATGAAAGGTAAGAGATCCATAATTAATTGAATGCTAGGAATGAGCTCTAGCTTTCAATGCAGATAAAGTGACCCTTCCACTCCTGCCAGATCAGGTCAGCATGTGGTTAGCTTTCAAATGACTTATGCTTCTCAATTACATGCAATATTATTTATTTGAAAACACAGATACTTGTGGAGCTATAAATATATGTACACACAATGCCAGAGGTGCCTCCATTTTCTAATACTAGCTCTTTACAGACTCTTTGAACAATATCATGCAATCCACAGCAGCACTTTCTGAAGGCTTCATAACAAATTCTATGACAATTCTACTGAAATTCAAATATTCAGTGACTCTGAAATTCTGTGTTGTAATTTTCATAGCAAAATATGCTTTCACCATAAGAAAAATAACACTTTTATGTATGTTTTTTCTAAGTATTTCTGAGACTGAACTACATAGCTGAATACAGCACATAAAAGAAGTTTAAAAAAAACCTGGCAACCATAATAAAACTGTATTTAACTCTTTGTTAAATCACAATTCATTACTCCCTAAAGTGTCACTTATGCACGTTTTATCCAACCACAAATTTAAGACATCATAATGCTTTTCATCACAAAGTGCTTTACAAATCACCTTATTTCAACCTGTGTTAAGGTAACAACCAGATCAAAAAGTAACTTCAAAAATCAGCTGCTTTCTTTTCCTTGGCCAGATCCTCAGTGTCTGTAAAATGTCCCATGGCAACTGAAGGCAGCAAACCTAAGAGAATTTACACCTGTTGTAAATCTAGCCCTTCCACATTACTTCATTGGCTTTACTGACATTGCATAAAATATAAGTCCAGGATGGCTTTTAATAGCTAGCAAGTAAACATACAGTCATTTTCTTTGTGATATATTAAACTTGCACACTGGCATTTAGAAAATGATGCCCATAATTTAGAAAAATATAAATATATATATACACACCAAGCTAGCAGTGTGCATTATATACTGTGATTGTGGGTTTCTGCCCACAAATAAATCCTCCTTAACTATTTCTATGCAAGTTTACCCTTCATGTTCTTCAAGTTTTCACCTCTTCTGCATTTTTTTCCTTAATTAATTTGCCCAAAATACCCACGGTAAATACATTTAACCACATATACAATGACTTCAAATGAATTATCAGAGAGGCCAAGCTCCTTTTACATGATTCTCTAAATATGTAGCTCCTGTGACATCAGAATTTTTCTTCAGAGAGCCAGATGGATAGCCCCAGTTTTCATATTATCATTACACGTGAGTCAAAACTTGCTGCAATTAAAATACAATTAAAGTTCATTTTATCATAGTAGCTTTTAGAGGAGTATATCAAAAGTTTGCTCATTAGGACACATTCATCAATAGAACAATAAAAGCTTAAAAAAGGATGTCTTTATTTTTATTTAACAAATGACCCAAAATTATGTTGACAATATTTCATGTTCCTTTTAGTCTGTGTTGTTAAAAGCACTGCTGGTAATGCCAATATGCTTTTATGTTTTAAAAGTTCTTTAACCTTTTTTTATAGACACCTTTTCTTAAGAATAATATTTTATAGATACATAATAAGCCTTAAAAAAAATACCTGAGAGGTCTTGCCTGGGGATTGCCTGCTTCTACATATGGATGTAAATAATCCTTTATGTAGAGATCAGCAGCACTATTAGAATGGGTGCAAATGAGAATCCTGCTGGAATAAATGGTGCAAATAAAAAAGCAATGAAGAAACAGAAAACAATTCAAAGCAGTAGAATACAAAAAAAAGGAAACAGTGGCCATCTTCCTGCACATCTTAATGAAACTAGTCACTGACCTACCATCATTTGCATGATTCAGCTCTTTAATTCAAATCCTTCAGTTATGAAAAGATTCAAAGTTCAAACAGCTTTTCAATACTTATTTTGTGATTATTAATCAAGATTTGATTTTAAGTAAGGAACAACTTCTATTATCTAGCATACCACAAAACTTTCCATCACGGCCATTCTACACATTGTCAATTTTAATTAGCTTTGCTCTAAATGGAAAATTACAGGTTAAGACTATAAAATTACTTCTAACTCCAAACAGTGAGGGATGGCTTGGGTTCTGTTTGGTTTGAATCTGGATAGAAGCTCTCTATTTCTACCTTTTGCTTGGATTTAATTTTTTAAAATGACATTATTTCTAGTACTGGAGCATGGCTGTGTGTTTAGTGCCCCACCTCACCTAGTATCCTGTTGTTGGAGTATGTGCTTGACTGCCTGAGCCAGAGTGAAGGTTTTTCCTGTCCCATAGGGACCGATGATAAGAACAGGAGGCAGTTGTATGGACAGGGGAGTAGTGATAGCCAGAACAGCCTCCTTCTGCTTTGCATTGAGTCGAGGGTCCAACTGCTCATCCCATTGTCTGCACAAAAGGAGATGAGAGAGTTTGCAAAGTGACAGGGAGAAATGACATGAGGGAAGGTTTCAAGAGCTTGAAAGAAATGGAGGAGTCTAGGTGCTACTGTATTGAGGCATTCTGAGCACACAAACAGATCAGCAGCTCTGGCATGCTTCAATCACAACCATTTGGTAGTATTTGCAATAAATCAGTTGGTTTGCTTTTTTATTCTAAAAGAAATCTTAGCTGCTTCTCAATTTACATTATCTCAATCATTAACATGCATAATACACAGTTTAGAAAAAGTATGTTCTGCACCATCAGCTGATAACAACACAAAGCAGAGCAGACATACAATGATTTTCTATTACAGTGCAAACATTACTTGTCTGTCTTCCCTGCAATATTTATATTGTCAACTTTAAAAGTCAACAGTTATACAACCCCAGGGCTTGGTAGAAGTTATCTATAATTAAATTAAAAAAAAAAAAGCAAGCCAAAAACAAAACAATCTAGTGGCTACCAATTAACTACAAACTCTTTTTTTTGAGAGGGATCATTAAGGCACATACCTCTAATGTAAAAAAAAGGGATTTTTGCTGTAACCAGCTAGCAATACCAGCATTAAGAGGAAGATGCTTTAAAAAATTCCAATGAGCATAAGAGGTTAAAAATTTGTTATGAGAGTTTGTATCATTCCCACTGGCAGATTTAAAAGTAGACATGCATAGTAAAAAACACCTGTCACTGCTGCACATATGGCCATACTTTAGTAATGTGATCTGCTTTGGTACAAGCACTGTGCTGCTTCTAAGACAGCCATGAACAATGAGCTGGCAGGAGATTCTAAGAAATACTGGAAAATAATAGGGATGTAAAAAAAAAAAAAAATCTAAAATAGAAGAAAAACTGAGGGAAAGACAGTTTTGAGTCAGAAGTACTGTTTCTCAAGGTAGGGCAAACCAAGCCAAGGTGGTAAAAACCCACACTGACAAAATGAGCTATAACCACTAAATATATATATATTAGGTATAAAAACCATTATACAAATACATTTTAGCATCTAGGACCAGTATGTAAATTTCTGTAAATATAAATGTCCTGACATCAACCAGAGAAATTGAAGTTCTCACCTACTGGTCTTACCTTTGTTATATTGAAATCACTGCTTCCTTCCAAAGAGCTCTGACACTGTTTCCTTGGGAGATGCATTCCAAAGTTAACTCAGCCAGTGAACAGGTTGTCACTGGCCTCCCCCAGCTCTGGAGTGTAACTCTAGGCAGACACTATTCCCTTCTTCCAGCCTGTACTGCACACAGCAATCATTCTCACCCAGCACTGCTCCCACCCTCTTACAGTCTCTGTTCTTCCTACACTTCTGAAGACAAAATAATCTTTTTTTTTCCAGGATTTTCCCTCTTATTGTCTCACTGTTTCAGGTTTCTGGACAGATCCATTTGCTTTTAATCCTCAAGTTATCTTCTGATTTGTACTGCATCACAATCACACTCTTATTCTCACCTTCAAGACACCAGAGGACTCCTCTCATGCTCTCCAGGAACCAGCTCCATGTACCTCTCATTTCCCTGGTTTCTAAGTGCAGAATCCTCATGCCTCTTTTGTCCCTCCCTATGCATCAAGAATACTGACCCTATTCCCTGAGGAACAACAGCCCCACATTTCTCTTCCCTAAGTTTCCTCTTTGAGACAAACTATTTTCACTGCATCAGCCTTAAGTTTCCTTAAATTTATTTATATATTACAGGAATTTATCATTTCATAAAGGCAACTGTAAGACATAAATACAGGGAATCTCAGCTTGCAAGTGCAATGCTGGCACTTCCAAGTCTTCCTTCCACACTCATCATCATCATCCCCCTCAGTGATATGTCCAAGTTTAGGCTTATTGCATTTATGGAAGTATTTATGGCTCACTCCTTGCAAATAGGAATTGGCATGCTTGAGATCCTGCACAGCAAACTCCTAGGAACTGGGATTTCCATTCCAATAAGGAATTTTTTGGGGGGGTATTTTTAGTGCAGACCAGCAGAACACAGTTTGACAGCTAGAGTACAACTGCAGCACCTGTAAAACCACAGCTCAGCCACAGGGAAAACCAATCAACAGATTCTAGTCCTCAGAGAATGACTCCTCTTGTTATATTTAGAACAGTCTCACCCCTCCTCTGAACCATCCTCATCATTAATGAAGAGCAAGGCATGTTTCTTGTTCCAGGACAGATTTCAGCCATCTGTTATGAGAAATTCAGTACTGCATTACCATACAATCTTGAATATTCAAGTGCTTGTATTCTTGTACCTGTTGGGACTCCAGGGTATGGTGGGAGTCATGCTGACATCTGGAAACAAAATACTGTTGTCCTTAATCCTGTCCAAGGCATAATGCATTTCACAGAGGGGTAAGCGATTTAACTGAAACTGGAGTTCAACCTGCAGTGCAAAATGAAGGAATAAATGAAGAGGTGAACCAAAAATTATTCATTTAGAAGACACTCATTAGTCTTTGCTGCATCTGATGCATTTATATCCTTCTGAAAACTATCAGCTCTCAGAATAAAACAGCAAACATCATGCAATCAAAAGATTTGCAACAAAATGAGCTTGCTCTTTTTTTTTGCTTTGAAGCAAAGATAAATACAGCATTTTCTCTAATGTAATTTTTTTATTTCACTTTTAAAATTAGATTCCACTGTACTTTCCAAAAACAATTAAAGGGAAAATATTCTTGGAATTATCTTTCGAATACAAATAAATATTCCTGAAAAATATCGTATTATACAACATTGTTTTTACAAATATAAGCTTCCATTACTTATTATATGAACAACCTCAAAAAGTGACAGACCAGAAATGTTTATGGATCAACAGAGACATAAATCAGATGTTGGACCAGCAGAGACAAACCCCAAGCAGTATTTATTTCTAGTCAAGCATTCTGGAATAATATAACTTGTCATTTATATTCAATTATTAGGACTCTTCTAAAGTTAATTTCTAAGCACCCCGTGCTTATCAATATATTCATTATTTTGTTCTCTCAATTACTTGACTTTTAATGCTAGTAAATACAAGATGATGACAACAAAATTCCAGTACAAAGCCAGAAACAACATGCAGAGCACTTAAGCATCCCTGATGAAATTCAGAACTGAACAATCAATACTGAAATTAGTTTATACAGATATGTACTAAATGAGCAAAGAGAAAAATACATTCTAATTGTGAACACAGGATAAAAGCAGCTCCTGGGGAAACAATTCATAAGAAGAGTTCACTCAGATGATCATTTAGAGATATTTCAATTTGCAATTATTAAACCCTACAAAACCAAGCAAATCTTATCAGAGTAGTGTGCAAAGAACTACATACTGACAACCCTACACACTGACAACCAACACAGAAGCCATCACACAAAACTGGACACAGATTTGCTCCAATATAAAACAGCATAAAAACACCCAAAGATGCTGAAGAACTTCCAGTGACTGACAAATATTTTTAGGGATTTTTTTTGCAGAGCATTGTTATCTATCACTCAGTATTTATCTAATTACTGTCCTACAATTCTAATGAGCATTTGTGATTAAATAAGAGTAAACAAGCACCTTCCTGAGATGCACAGGGATTTGTGAGCATGCTCACAAAGAGCCAGCCTGACTGCAGCCTGGCTGGAAAGCCCCCCTCCTTTACCTGGAAAGCATACCAGGAATATTTAACATTTCTCTGGTGATCCTCATTGACAGCTTTCACAGCCCCCTCACAGGAGCTGCCTCTGTACTAATTAACAGCTGAGAAAGGATGAGCTGAAGCTGGTAGATCAGCAGCATGAGAGGGCTGAAGAGATGGGGCAAAGCTGAGCTCAAGCAACCCATGTCACCCCAGAGAGGAGGTGACACACTCATTCCTCAAGTACCCCCATGCTCAAAGCAAGGATCTGCTCTCAGCTCTATTGATTTTCTCCTCTGCACTCACCCATTTGCTATTATTCAGACTGCAATTACTTAATACACTTTAATCTCATGATAATTATTGCTACCAACCTCAAAGTTCAAACACAAAGCAATAATAGAATGTATTTTTATAATTATCTTTTCTGACTTAGATAAAGACTTTGAAAACTTGTCAGATAAAAAAAGTTTTAGAAGTTGAAAAAGCAGATAGTCACTTCTCTAAACAGGACATGCCTCATCCACAGTCCTAGCAACTTCTCCTGTGGAGGGGAACTGCTCCTAGGGAGGAATAATTTAGCCTCCTAGATGTAAGTACTTGTTGGACCTGACACTCCTTTATCTGCCCACAAAGTCACTTCCTACCATAGGGATGACAGCAGTAAAAACCCTCTTGTGCAGCAGTAAAGTTCACTGTTTGAAGATCATCTCCTTCAAAAGGATTTACAAAACACAGCTCTTAGCATTTTCTTTTCTTTCTAGTATATTTAAATATTACATTGCTGATATTATGATGTAGCATTTAAAATCAACACGAGCTTTGCTGTAAATAAACAACGTTGGCTTCTATCGGTGCAGAATGTAGCTGTTAACTTTCAGTCTCTGGCAGATACAGAGACATGAAATATTCATCCCAGCTACCACCTTTTGCAGCAAGATGTGCAACCATAGCTCTGAAAAAAAGGGCAGCAACAGATCTGTGCAACTCTAGGCAGAGTTCACTCAAGTGACTGCAACTGCTAGGAAAACTTTTTTTGAACTAGGACACATGAACATTGAAGAATTCCTTTTTTCCACTGTTCCACCATGTAGCTTGCAGCTGTCTACCTGCTACCTGAGGGTACCCTGGTCTCTGAAGCTCCACCAGCTACCTGAAGATGTCCTTGTCTCCGAAGAGATGTGGATTAGCAGTTGTCAGAAGTGCCAGTGCCAGCTCATCCAGCCCAAAAGGGACCTTGAGCTTCCTTCCAAAGCTCTGTCCTCCCCATCCCTACCCAGAGCCCCTTTGTCCACCCAACCACATCCTGCAGATGTTTGGAAAAGACTTCCACACAAATGGCAGTGGTCCCAACCTCGTGGTTTGCTCTATACAGGAAAAATATCTTTCCTCAGGCAGATCTGAGGCTAACAAAAGAGCACCCAATAAACCAGTGACAATGTCAATGCAGCAGAACTGCTGTGCTCACCTGAGTGACACTTGAATAGCCCCTTCTGGGAGTCCAAACAAGATGCCTAGCACTAAATACCTCCTGTTATCTACCTGCATTCAGAACTTCATTTAACAGCTTGTGATTTGCTTTTAATCTAGTTTGGATTGGATCAAACAGTGCATTTGCTGTTGCAGAGTACTGAATGAGGCCATCTGGGAAGGAGAGGCATGGAACCTGCTTTAATACATATTCCACAATGAGAAACAGTGGGAAAGGAAGTTAATTCCTTGCCAGTTTCACAGAAGAGGACACAGGACAGAGTAACCACTCCAAAAATAAAACAGTCTCATGTCAGTTCAGTCACCAAAAAGAGAAGCAACCAAGGGGGTTTAAAGCCCCAGTTCACTCCATCCCACCTCCATGAATGGTACAGATGATAAAAGCAGAATGGTGTATTTATTATTAAACCAGGAAAACAGGCAAATGAGATCAGGAAGTTTCTGAGGTGAATTACAAGAAGAGGAAAGGAAGACAACCACCTAACTTACCCAAAACCTACAGAAATAAACACTACTAACACTGCTTTTAAAAATCACATGAAGAATACTAACTCCACTGAGTTAACTCCACTAACTCCACTTCCAGCATCTCTAACAAAAACTATCTATCCAAACTATAACATCCTCAGTTCTATCCTGAGGATCCCTCTCTAAAGTTTCACTCAATATTAATCAGAAAAAAAATTCCTCAAGATTAGAATTAATTAAAATATAGGTAACACTAAGGATTTGACCACCAGCTCACTGATACATGTATGAAGTACTAAATGACTTCACAAATAACTTCATGACCCAATTTTTAATGCAGAATAGATTTGCTGCCTGAGGCAAAGTTTTGCAAGACACTCAAAGAAAAATAAGCCAGTTACTGAAGCCCCAGCTTGTTTTGCATTCCAGTGGAGTTTCTGATAGAATCAATTAGTAAGTTTAATTATTGTTTTAAGAAAACAAACACAAAGCCAAGAGCCTAGAACAACATCAGTCTTCCCAGACCAATTATCCACGTTAAATTAAGATATTAGGATTCTTGCATATGCTTCCCTCAAACAAAATGAACAGGAGATAATCGTTTGGTGAAAACACATTCATTTCAAGCAATTCCAGTAACCTTAATTTGAGGTTATTTCTGTTTGGTAACAAGATTAATTAATCACAAGGTCTATGGCAGAAACACACTGGGGATGGGTGAGGAGTTTTAAGTATTTAACTTGAGCTTTGTTTTTTTCATATTTAATGCTATGTTTTGTTCACAAACTACATAATAATGCTAAAATATATATATATCCTCGCCCATTCCCATTTCATCTCAGCTGCAAAGTAAACAAAGCCTGATCTTACTGCCAACACAATTTCACCATTTTTTCTAGTAAATGTGTTAGAACTCCTCATTTTATGACTAATACTCTTCTGTCTTGGATACAAGTGACAGCAGAGTGAGAGCCATGGAGGCAAATACCCACTGTGAAACACAGAATATATGTAGTAGAATATTCACCTTCCTCATGCTTCCATCTACCAACCTTCATCATCTCCATCAAGAAAATACTTTTCCACTGAAGGAGAATATTCCTTTTTCTTCTGATATGGGTGCAGAAAGCAATACAAGACCCATTCATAACCTCAACAGGCCTTATTAAAAATTAATCTCACCTCAGGCCTACGAGCAAATAGTGGAATCCACAATGACACACACACACACAAAAAGAGACAAAATAAAGGGCCCAAGATGCAAGTTATAAAGAGTTCTAGGTGGTCAGAATAAGACCAGTAGATACTTTCGTTTTTAGAGAGGAAAACAAGGACAGGAATAGAAAAACCAATAGACCAAACCCACTCCCACTTGGCCTTACCTGCATTTCACAATCTGCCCGAAGATTCAGTTCTTCGCAGCATTCCCTGGATACCCTCAAGAAGATATAATCCTTTGTTTTCTCCTCAATAGCTGCTTCATAAACCTTCTCTTTGGTTCCTTGGGTCTGTGCTGACTTCTCTTTAGTGACAGGCAATAAATAAACAGCATTGACTTTGGTCATCACCAGCCGTCCAGCCAAAGTGTCTTCCGACAGCGTTTCAGTGAGCTTAAAGCGGCCAAAAAGTTGTCCATTTTGGGCATACTTTGCACCTCCAGAAACACCAGTGAGCATGAAGCTTGCTACAATCTGCAATTGCACTTTTATGTTGAACCTAAAGTAGGAAAGCATCAGGTCAGTGCAGGAAAAATGCTCTCAGATTGAGAAACTTCACGTGCTCAGACTTAAGTTCCGTCCGCTGCCTTGCTTTCTAGATGTACAACTTTTACACATCAGCAAGTATTTGGTGTGGAATTCTGTGTAAGCACAGAGCAAGCAAATGTTTACACATTTTCCTTTTGATTATAGCCTATAAAACATATATACACAAGAATCAATACCTGGGAAGCTTTAAAAATAAAAAAAAGGGCCTCACAAGAGAGATCCGGATACATTTTCTCAGAGCAGAATAAGTTTAGGGTAGATTAGAGTTACTGTGCATGTCCCAAAGCAGCCAAAAATTCCATTTAAATAGTTTGTAAGCCTACATTAGGTATTCAAGGAGAGGCTTACAGGCAAAAAACAGAATAAGATTCCTATTTATTTCATGTATCTCTTCCAACCTGCACACCAAAGATGGTAATCTATGTCTTAAACGGTAAATGGTGTTATATCTATAATTCAGAGGGATTGATTAAAATGCCTCAAAAAACCCTGCAGGTAGGCATTAAAATCAGATCATTTTGTTTAAAATGAGGGCATGGCATCACTGGCTTAGCCACATAAACCATCTATCCAGAGAATTCCTATTAGCAGCAAGTTCCTCCTGTAATCAGAGGCATAACAAATTCATTCTTTGTAGTTACCATTTTCTAGAAGTCACATGCATAACACATTAAAGTGACTTATTAGCACAAATTATTGACCTCTCACCAATATACAGTCATCTCCTAGAGTGTTTAGGGTTTTAAAATAGATTGCTTCAACATGATTCTACAAAGATCAAGAGGGGAAAAATCTGTCACACTAACAATATTCAGTTCTTACCAGCAAATTTTTCCTGAATTTGCAAGAAATTGCAGAAAGAAAAAAAAGTTTAAATAATTAAACTCACAAATTCAATCAAATCTATTGGAAAAAAAACCTCTTTTTCTTGCAATACTTTCATACTCCTACTATTTTCACGTGACCTGTTGTTCTTATAATTTCTATTTTAACCATACAGAACCACAGAATCCCAAGCTGATAATGTATTGTTTAAACCCTGTAATACCAATAATAAGAAGGCTGTAACAATAAAATCCAACATTTTAGCTTGCTCGGTAATTAAAAATCTACCAAACCAAGAAAACTTTTTTTTTCCTATCTGGCAAATCCTGAATCTTGCACAAAAATCACAAGTTTGCCCTCTCGTGGTAGTAGTTGTTTGTTCACATAACACTGGCATCAGTCAGACCCAAACTTCACACTCCACTCCCCAACCAGCTCATCTCATTCAGGTGACTGTTAAAATGCTACAGAAAATGTTTATCACAGTCATTAAGAGCTCAGCATTATTACTACAATACTTGCTATTGCCAATTTATTTTGTTAATACTTTCCTAAGGATAAATTCCAATATTATTGCTGGATATATATGAGTTTGTTCTTAAATTTGGATTTGGGAAAATGTGCTGGAAAACACATTTGAGACAGGACACACCTTAGTGTCTTCCTAAGTGACTGAACTGAATCTGCTATGCTAAAGGGAATCCAAAATTTAGAGATTATCAAGTAATTTCCACTGAGTAAACTGACACCTTCTGGCAAACTAGTAAACTACAAAAGCCTCTAAGGATTAGATTTATTTTTTTTTTAAATAAGGTTTTCAGTCAGGCTTGCACAAACTGAACAAACAAAAACTTATGTTTCCTCCTAAGCACTGCAAAATCCCAGCCTAATTGCAGTGTTAATGAATCTAACTGGGGAAAAAAAAGCATCTGTTGTTCATATTTAAAAACACAGAAATTAAAGACTTCATAAATCATTAATCCATCCAGTACCAATGCAAACACTAAAATCCCCAAAGGCAAATAAACCCATTCTGAACAAAGCCCCATGCAACACTTATTTAATGTTCAGCACATTTCCTCCTCTTACATTTACACATGTGGAGTTCAGACAGGGTGTGCTGTGTGACAGGGACCTATGTATTGATATATGTAAGACACAGTAATGACAAAAGCAAATTTCTTTTCCATCAAAGCCAATATTTTAGGTTTTCACAGCCTTGAGGACAAATCTGCTTTATCATTCTGATAGCAGAGAGTGTAATACAGGGAGGGAGTTTTATGTCACCTCACACACTCTGAAATGTTCATGCAAGAAAACACACAGAAAATTCTAGTCATTCTAGCAATTTTATGTTATTTTTCTTTTTTAATGTTAAAGAGAGAAGGGAAGAGGAAGACTTTTAAAACCATCAACAGACATATATAGGGTAAAAATTTCCAAAATCAAACTAGCAAATAGATCAGAATTCTTCTTTTACTTCTAGAATGTGCTTGTATTTGGAAATTACACAGAAGTAGCTGCTTTATTTTAACCTTTACTAGTCTATCTTTTGATGTACTCATGTGGAGTAATTTTTATAAATGCTTCCTGAAATATCAGAATAAACTCATGTTATTCCAGCCTTGTCATAACCAACCATGTTGACAACCCCACTACTTTTACGATATACAACACAAACCCATGTGAGAGCAGCAGCAGCTCATCAACATTTTCACTCAAGACACCACTTCAGAGGTATTACAACCCACTTGCAGTTGTATTTCTGGGCCCATTTCTAGGCTTGCAACCCTGCCACTTCACTAGAGAATACCCAGTGTGTGATCTCAGCCGCAGAGGATGAGAGCAGTGTGCTAGTTTGAGCCTTGTTGCAATAAAGTGGGTCAGCTACAAGATCAAAAGAATATTTCTGTCATCAGCACTATCAAAACAGAAGATTTTAAGAACATTATTCAAACTTACTTTTATTAATCTACTAGATAGAAAAGGAAGAGCAATAACTTATCACTGCCCCAAATTGTCTGAAGGGGAAGCATTACACAGTATTTCTGCAGTCACACTGCACTGCCATTTCCTATGAGGCAGCAGTGTAATTCCAATGTGAAAATTTCACCACTAAAAACACTGCTTAATTCTTTAAATTCACTTCTGTCTCAAAAACCCTTAGAAAAGTCAACCTGATTACAAATATGTATGATGGAGAACATTTCTATGTGCTGACAGCAGTGTTCCAGCAGGATTCCTCTGTATGTCACATTCCAGCTCAGGCACAGCAGCAATGAAAGACGTGTAAAAAAACAGTTCAAATATACTGCTCTTCATTTGAGATACAGGAAACTGAACCATTTTTCTGCTTTAAAAGCATTAGAAATGCAACTACTCATACTTTTTTCTTCCTAAATTCTAGAGGGGTGATTTGGCTGAACCTCTGCAGCTCCGGGAGTGGTTTGTTTGATAAAGACATTTCTGATTTGGATCTTAAGTAATTGATAGAACTACATTTCCTACCAAATTAGGTTAAGGGAAGTGACATCTTTTGACTTTCTTTTCTGAGTAGCACAGCACCTTAAAACTCTTTGGTAGCCAATGAGTGTGGGCAAAATTTTTAACCTCAAATAGCAAACTACAGAAAAAAAGATCCTGCCAGAGTTTATAAACAGGAAGCTCACATCTTTTTAACTCTGTATTTGTTCATGCAGCTAATCCAGTTGGGCAACATGTACATGATACCTAAAGATAGAACAAAACAAACAATGTATTTCATGTGCCTTTTATTAGGAACTTTTACTGGGAGGCTGGGAAACCCAGCCTATTTGGAGACTAAATATTATGAAGTCAGCTGCCACATTATCATAAGATCAGAGTTTGATCCACCCACAATTCAACCTTTTCTACTTTCATATATGACTTTGCCATAACTTATTTCACCAAGGAATAAAAATATGACTCCTATAATTATCTTTTTTACTGAGAGTCAAAAAGCTATAAATGAAAATAAGTGATCAGTAAATTACAATTAAATGCTACTGAACTTATTATTATGAGTTACTATTTCCAGACTCAAAATCATTTCCCAGAAACAAGACTTAGTATCATAAACAAGCACGTAGGTTCAATGCCATGCTCATTTTCATAGGAAAACAAATAACATTTAAGAAATATTTTTATCAAGGTATCACTTACTTGCTAACTTCCTTATACTGTGCTATTTCCTCAATGTAAAGGAGGTCGTGTAGCCGTGACTGATAGTTGGTCTTGGTCAATGATTTGTCCAGGACAGATTGTGTAAATAGCTGGTCAGCAGACAGAGGGATTTGGTATCTGGTAAGAAGGCTCTTCTCCAATTCAGTAGTTTCATTAGGCTCAAATTCTACAATAGTCTTAGAAGTAGAATCCCAACGCTTGGCTGTGGTCAGGAGCTGTTGCCGTGCATGCATCAGGTATTCAAGATCTGGGTGTAGATACAGAACAGGGAAAGGAAGTCAATTCAAACCCCATATCTGTTTGGGTTTTATTTAAAAATAAAATAAAATTTAAAAAAAATCCTATTAGAGATAATAAACTAAATGTGGGTAAGACACTCCTCTGCTTACAAGTTTTAAGTCCATTGACAGTACTTTTCAAGTGTACACAGAGAGCATTCAGGCTCTCAAACAGTATCAGAAAATGAATTATTCTATAGATGACAATAGAATTAATACAAACAGGCAAGGAAAGCACTTTAAATAACCAAAAGCAGGTCTGAAGGACATCTTGGCATCTCAATGTTTCCCAAGCCTAACTGTAACATCACCTCATTTCAAAAAAATTGAGTGAAGAAACTTACAATAAATAATATAAAATTTAGAGGGCAATAAAACCAAGTTACTAAAGTAGCTAGTAGGAAATTGTTTCATTTAAAACACTGTGAAAGCCTTTCAAAAAATCCTCCAATCCCACAATCTGCCTACTCTGCAGACAGCTGCATTATGTGGTGAAGTGAAGTTTGCCAGGCAAAGCTTTGGAAATGTAACCTCACATGACACAAAGTTAGAAAATTAAAAGGAAATTAATTTTGCAGCATACCCTGATTTCAAGGACCACAGAGTTTAAATGAGAAGCCACAGCTCAAGCACTCTCTACAGCCACCCAAAATATAGCCATTAACATCACAAAGCCACTACAACAACAGTGCATCAGTTAACAGAACTGCAGTTAAACTGCAGAGCTGAAAATATTTGGCATTTATAGTGAAGTTATGATATCTTAATGTATTATCTCTGAGTAGGATTTAAGAGAGGTATCCAGGATATCACACCAACGCTGGAAAATGTGCAAAGACATTTTCAAATTCAAATGAAATACTGAACATCATCTTCACTGTCTTTTTTCTAGATAGAAGGAAAACAGCTTTTTAGCCAAAGAAATCTCAGTTCAGCTTGACTATGACTACAGGAACGCAGCCAATCTCCTGCATTCATTAAGAGGCCACATTTAAATATCTACCTTGAGTCTGAACTGTAATAGCAGCTACAGATGGATGGCAAGAAAAAGACCATGTTTGTGTGGTTTCTGTGTTGGAAATCATCTCACCATAAATGAAGCTTTTTCTGGTACTAACCAAACATCAGACCACAAAAGGTCAGTAATTATGCTGGGATTGAGTCCTTGTTTGCTAGAAAGGTAGCCATTTAATTCCCAGCACTAGAGAGGTTTCCACTGGAAGCCTGACATAAACAGTTCCAGGCACAGACTGATGTATTCTGACCCTTTCTTAAAGAGCATTTTGTACATTCTCAGTGCACAGGAAACATCTCTTAGTTCTCTCATTCCATAGCAAATAAAGATTTCAAAATGCATAATGGAGGCTCCTCCATTAAAATATTTTAATGTTGACCTTTCTCTCCTGCCTAGGTATCTGGACAGGACCCTGAATTACATGCAAATGTAGAGACCTCAAGCATCCTTCTGCTTTAAAAGCAATTCCTTGAGAGCCCAATTTCTATCTAACAAAAGAAACACAATGGAATTGGACACACAAACATAATTAACCCCTTCACTTGCCTGCTTACACACTTCTTAGATCACCTTAGCAACAAGCCCAGGATATTGAACTTTTATTTATCTCTGAAGCACCCAACACATTTCATTTGAAATAAATATTAGTAACAGCCTGCTTGAAGACTTCAGAATCCCTCTAAACACAGACTATCCCAACTTCATCATGACTTTCACACAGTCCATTGGCTATTCCTTGTCTCCCTTTGGTCAGCAGTGAGTTTATGTCAACAAGGACCCAAACCACAGATTGGTTTGACAGTAACTCTGACTTTGCAGATAAGTGATGGCTTGGTTCTCTGGATCATAAACAGGTTTACAGTAACAGGACCCCTGTTCTCCATGAACTCAATGCCTTAGGAAGCCTGTCAGCTCTGATTACCCACATTGTAATATAGAATAGCTCCTGAAAAGACCACAGCCTTGCTTCTAAGCCCAGTTTCTTGTTCTCAATGCAATAGTCTCTGCTTTGAGACATTACAACTTGGACAGTCTTCCTGCTCTCGGCCACTGGTACTCAGGTCACCTGGAAAGATCAGCCCATGATCTTTGGTATTTGCTATTTACCATTTCATTAACATTCCAAATGTTAACCTGTTATGTGAAAAGAAAGGCCAGAAATAGAAAACTGCTGTTTTCTTAGTTTCATCTTTATTTCTTCTCTTTCCTATTTTTCTTCTTCCTGTTTACATCCCAGTGCCACTGTCCTGTTTCTTTGGTGTTTTTATCTCTGACATTTTCATACACAATTACAAAGCTCTATCCCAATTCCTTGCTTGCTGTCAACTAACAGAGTAACCTTATTTTAGCTCTCTTAATCTTTTAACATAAGCGCTCCCTTCTTTTTTGCACCTCTTTGAACATCTTCAATTTGCTGACATCTTTCTGATAATGGAGTTATTTCAGGTTTGTACTGAGAGGCACAGATTAGTTTCACAAACAGAATAGAATCCTTACAGTAACATGTAGGTTGTTTGTTTGGTTTTCTTTTTACTTAAACACACACAAAAACACAGTAACATTTTCTTTACATTTGCAAAATTCATGTCAACAGCAGTTCATTGAGTTACAAACCTATACTCTGCCTCTTGCCTTTGACAACCTTAGTGAAATGTTCAAAGGGGAGGAAAACCAACAACTTCCCATTCTGCTTTAATCAATGAATGAATTATGGGGTGTATTCTTATACAAACACTTTCTTTCTGACCTTTTTCTGTACGTTCAACATTTTCATCAACAGTTATAAAAACATAAACACACTTGAACTTCCAGTGCTGCCTTCAGACACCCATCAAACTAGAAATTCCCAGCACTCTGACAAGACTTCAGAGCCATATCCCAACACAGTCACAGTCATACTCCAGTCACCTGCCTTACTGAAACTACCCAATACTTTCATCACTACTTAGGTTCATATATATGATGTATATAACACAGAGTAGAAGATATTCACTAGCTGTTAACACAGATGCTGTTCTGCCCAGAAATATGACTAGGAATGCCATGAGAGATTTCTACTATTAAAATAAATAAATTAATTAGCACATTACCTTCAGTTGAAGCAGCATCAATCATTACTCGTTGCATGAGAACTGGTTCTAATCCAAAGTCAAACACAACAGTTTGGCGAAAAGTTCCAAAGATTTCTGTGTTAAAGGCTATACTGACTTTGTATATATAATGATCTATTCCATTCTGGACCATCTTCCCTCCTATCCACTCCTGGCAGTTTTCTGGAACTTCTTGAGATACCTGGGTAGTGCCATCTCCAGCAGATATTGCAACGATGCTAAAATGTGGGCGGTGGGCATCATAAAGCAATGCCACTCTATACAGCATTCTTGCAGGCTGTTGAAAAGAAAAAAAAGAAGAAAAAAGACAAAGGTTGAAATGTCAGTATGTTGGGAAACAAATTATTTCAGGAAAATCTTCATTTGCAACCAGGTAATTAAAGCTTTTAAGAACTCTGAACTTCTCAGAGCATTTATAAGTCCTGCTGCTATCCAGAAGCCTGAGCAGTCCATACATAACTGCCAGAGCTGCTGGGAAAAGAGAAAGGATGGTGCTAGGAAGTTGCTCTATTTTAAGGATTATACAATTGAAATCTTAACTGCTAAAGGTTATGCTCTGCATTCTAGTTATTACTGACCGAGTTTCAAAAGATAAGTAGTCCTACCTTACAAGTGAGAGCAAATGTCCATGTCTGATGAGATTTTTTGGTGGTGACAGTTACTGATAGCTCAGGATTATGTTCTACTCTCACTCCTTCTACACATTCACTGAGCTAGATTAAAAGAAAAATAAGAGAACATTAAATTTCTACAAGCAGTATAAAAATAAAAACATTCAGGAAAAGGAAGCATTTTTTAACAGATTATGGAAAGAATGGCTTCCTAGACTGTGCAGGATCGATGCAAGTCCTGCCTAGGAATTAATGAATATATGTGCTAATTCAGAGAGCCAAGCAAGCCAGCTCTGCTAGATCATACTGTATATTGAAGAACACAACCATTAATTAATCACAGGACTTGATTTTCAAAAACAATCTTGATAGCAAATGTTTAAAGGTAGAACATTATTTCATTTGGAAAGAAACTGCATTTCCAGAAGACCCCAGATCTCATGGATGTCAATGAGACTACTAGAGACACCAGGAAATTAGAATGAGTCTTTCTACTCATTAATGTATTTTGCAGTAAGTCCACTCTTCCCAGATTCTAATCAACAATAGATGGACCGAAAACTCCTTAGGGTCAGTGGTAAGTAGAGCTGGTTGAATGACACAAAAACATTCTTTGGAATTCCAAACAGCTGCTAAGTTTCATCACAACCATACCCCTCATTCTTTGTTATTCAAACTTTTTCACACGTTTAAAGGATTGGCTGTTCTTCATAAAACTGCCTGCAACTGCTGGCAGGAAAAGGAGCCGTGCACAAAGCAGAGTATTCTCCACTAAGTCATGAAAGCTTCACCATTTACTGTTCTCCTGTTTAAAAGGTTCTGCCACCTAGTCAAGGAACAGGAACAATTCCACGAGACTTGGCTGCCCCATCCTGCACTGGGAACAATAAATATGCAACAAGCTGTGATCAACCCACAAGCCATCATTCACCAACTCTGCTGAATTCCTGAAAAGAACAAGTACATTTGCAGAAATTGGCCTAAACCTCTGGGATCTTTGCAAGAAGGGCAGGATGGAAAGGGGAGCAAATTGTTTGGACAATTGGTGAGGAGTAATTCAAGCAGCTCTGATAGCGAGGGCCAAAAAAACAGGTTCATCTGTTAGTTTTAAACACAGGCACCTAGGGAAGCAGTTATCTTTTCCTTACCACTTTCTCAGGAGATAATGAATTCATCCATTTCTCAATCAAGGTTTCCATGTAACTGCCAGAGCACTGCTTGTTTTCCTTCTGCTGTTTTAACCTGATGAGGCGGGAAGCGTAGCGCTTTTGCCATTCTGTTAGCTCTTCCTGGGAATGTGCTGAAGTACACTGTGCACCGTACCTGCAGATCCCTTGCTCTAAAAATCTACACAAAACAGGAAAAACCATTATGCCTTGAACTTTGCAGCCTCCAATTCAAAAAAAAAAAAAAAAAAAAGAAGAAAAGAAAAGGATCAAAGTTTTCCTTTCAAAGCCAGAAGGACATGCTGTAAATCTATCTCATAAACTAATCTGGAAATATAGACACGTATGCAGCTGCTTGGAAGAGAAGCAGCAGCCTCTCTTGCTGCAAAGAGAGCAAGATTTCTTTGAAACAGAGGGGGACAGAAGTCTTCTTAAGAAATTCCCAGCTTCAAAGAAGAAAAAAAAATATATCAAGTGCTTTGTGCAGCAATGAACGCAGTGAGATCATCACAGACCATCCCTGAAATGATTAGGCACTGTGTTAATATGAATAAAATACTGTCATCAGGGGCAAAAGGAAGTTATAGCATTATTTCCCCCAATAGTGAGTTTATTAGCTGATAAATACTCAGTCAGCAGATTTTCCTGGAGCAACAGTGACATCACATGGTCCTTTGTGCTAAATACACCCACACAGAAATCACCTCTCAAGGAAAAGGTTGAATCCCCTTCTTTTTAAAGGGTGTATCAGTCTAAAAGGATTGTTTTTGCAGAGGTTAAGTACACTGAAGAACTACATTTTTCACTTAATGGATGCACCAAGACTAAATTCATAAAAGCAGAATGAATGCAGCAGAAGGGGATCACTAACTGAAAACCTTTCCTTAATAAATGTCTTAATGTCATGTAACTTTAATGTGTATGTGATCTTTGAGCTACATGACAAAACCACTAACACATGGCTATGACATGAAAACCTTGCACCAAAACTATCTGGGATCTAGGCCACACTTGTATCAATGCATACAATTTGATTTAGCATATGCTTTTCCTTTAAGGAAAGTTTAGGTATTTAAAGGTTTGCATGCCCAAATTGTAAATAAAATAAACATGACACATATCATGGTGTGGCTAAAGGAATTCTCAAGCTTTGTTCCCTAAAACATTGTCAGTTATTTTTCTTGGCACTCAGTTTCAGTATTATTATTGTAAATTTTCCAATTCACCATCACATTAGAATGCTGAAGTACAATTATGACTTTCATGGCCTAAAGTAAATGGAGTGCAGGCATAAAAAAATTTTTGACCAGTTCTTATTAGCTATATAGAAGATTTAAGATCAAGTGGTTTTCCTTGCCATTATTTAATAGGAAAGCATATTACTTCAAAATTTGTCATCATTATGTGAGTTTTCCAAGTTCTCATTGTTCATATTTTTAACAGACATTTTTTTTCCTCCTCATTTTTAGTTTCTTATTTAATACCTTCTGCAATTCCACAGCTTCATTATCTAGAATAAATACGCTGTACTCCTACTGCTTTATGGCACACAGGGGAGAAATAAACCACAGCTTCAAAAATTCATATTCAGTACCTGTAACTGCCTCCTCATAAGGAACTAAAATCTTTAGTCCATAGACAGAATTATACTGTTCATATGGATTTGCCAAGTGAGGCAAATCCTTCTCACTGAACTAGTTAACAGCGTGCATAAAGCTAATTAGAGCTTTAGTGGAAGAATGTTTCAGAGCAATGGTGGAAACATGGTATAAATGTTACTCAACAGAAAATCATCATGAGCTAAAAACTGTAACTATCTGCTTTTTAAAAATTGCCAGATATGCCCCAGATATGAGAAAAGTCAATGAGAGTTGCCAAGATTTAGCATCTCTAGAAAATTATTATAAAAGCAGCCTGATTTCAGTGATTCAGTCATGTCATTTAAAAAGCAGGTCAGAGTCCTGCTCATCTGGTTAAAACAATTTATTAGCATCAGTTATGTATATGGCAGAATCAAGTGAATAATGATGGTTCCTCCCCATATATAAAGTTTAGGTAAGTGATGGTGATTAACACCACAAATTACAGGCAATATTGACTAGACAACTGAAAAAGACCAGAAGAGAAACTGCAATAGGAGCCATGGGTTCTTCTGCAGGGCAATTTAACTCTGTGTTTGAGCTAATGCAAAATGGAAATAATGAGATCCAGAGGGAAATTCTACAAATGTTTTTTTCACCTGAAGAAAAAGCCCATCTATCAACAAAGCCATTTATCTGAAGGCATGCACCCTGCCTGCTCCCAGCACACCTCACTGTGCTTCAGTTTGCTGACACTGTTGCCTGTGGGAACTTTCCACATCTCTGAAATTAAACAAATTAGAAAAGGTAGGGGAAAAAAGACAGATGCTGACCTGTCACTAGCAAAAAAAATGGTCCTCAAACCACTCTCTTAGGAAAACTGAGCTAGTGAATCCTTTTCATCAACTGAAGTGCTGCTGGATAAACTGATCCTTGCAAAAACCCGTGAACGAATCAACTCCTGTTCCAACAAGTACCTTCACTTGCCTGACCTCCTAACCATTCTGTCAGCAGCTACAGAAGAGGAAGTGTTATGATCCCTTGGAGACTGTTGATACAAAGCAATTACTTTACCTTTTACATAAGGTGTATTCTTCACTGCTTGTGACTCCCCTGGGTGGGGGGCGGAACTGCCAGCCGTCCCGGGACCCTGCACAGCAGCAGAACTTCAGTTACTTCTCTAATGACTGAGTGTTCCCCAGGCAGTCACTGTCCAGGGAACCACACTGCTAAACAGCAACCCAAATGCATGCAAGCACAATGATCAATCCCCAACAAATGCACTTGGAACAAACGTCCAAGGATAACGAAGGCAAGTTTCAAATGATGTGCAAACTGGAGCAGGCTCTGATCACAGGGTGTCAGGGGTTGGAAGGCACCATGGAGATCTTTGAGTCCAACCCCCCTGCCACAGCAGACCCATGGAATAGATTCTAATCCAGCACAGGCCACACAGGAACACAGCCAGGTGGGGCTGGATACTCTCCAGAGAAGGAAACTCTACAACCTCTCTGGGGAGCCCGTTCCAGTGCTCTGTGACTCTGCAGTAAAGAAGTTCCTCCTCATGTTGATACATGAGGATGCTGATACAGCATTTTAGCCAAGAAACAGACATTTCTGCCACCAAATTCAGTCAATGGTGGGTTAATTCTCCCTCAATCACCAGGGCTCATCACAACAGTCCAGCCCCTTTTGTGCTTTCTCACTACTATGCAGAATCCCAGTCTTCTGACTACAAAGTGAAGCAGTTTAGGACTCAGTCACACACCTTCTTCTAAATCCTCCACGTGATATCCGGATGGTACTTTACCAGCTGCCTGCAATTGTATAAAAAAACCCCAGAGTTACACAGGAACACAAACCAATTTCATCAACAAAAACTGCTTTGGCTTCTTTGCTGTCAAAACGTGTTCTAGAACAACCAATAGAAAAAATATTCATCAGAAGTCCCAAATCACTTCCAGTCACAAACATGAATTTCGTATTATCCTAACAACTGGACTGCAGCTGATGATAAAAGGAATTCTGACAGGAACACTGAGTCCTTTCACTGTTAGAAATAAAATTGTAGAGATTTTTACAAGACCAAATTCCACCCTGTGATCATTTTGAAGTGGACTGCAGTAAAGTTTTTTAAAAGCCAATAGATATGTTTTCCAGCTTTAAATCTACATTAAAAATAAAGCCCAAATCAATGACAAAGAATAAGGGAAAAAAACAAAACACAAAAAACAACAAATAAGAAGTGGGAATTTAATTTCTAGACAATGCAGATTAGCCTCCAATACAAAAAACTGTGACAAAATAAGGAGGGCATTTACATCTGTTAACTGATTTTTTTAAGCCCTGTTTATTACTTCAGAATAATTGCCAACAGATAAAAATACATTAAATAAATGATACAGATCTAAATGCTTTGAGTTTTTTTTACTTGCCATTTTCACAGTCAACAACCTATTAACATCTTTCACTATTTTCTCACTTTCTGTTTCTTCCTTTTCTCCTGAATAGGTAGGTGGCAAAGACCAAGAGACCAATGGAGACAGTAATGCTTGAACCAGCACATTCCTAGCCAGCCCAGATTTCCCAGGACACATGAAAACCAGCCTTGCAGCTGCTTCAGGCACTGTGCATCATCATCCCAGGAAAATGTTCATTCTTACCTCTGTTTCAGCAAGAAGTGTTTTCAGTCGTGTCAAATCTTTAGTTACCATCCCGTTCTGGGGGGAGAAAGAATATCAATGTATCAACCACTTAAACCTTCACATGCATTAAACCACAGCAACCAAATTCATTTCCCTCTGCACCATCACCAAGAAGGGCAAGAAAGAAGAAATGAGTTTGACTTACAGTGCATGATTTTAAGTGACATATTACATGATGCTGAGCAAACATTATGATGAAGAAGGGAAATCTACACTGGCCAAAGCAGCTAGACTTGCATAAAGTATCAATACAGGACAAGGCAGGAGAGCAGCAGAAGAAAAACAACTTGGGGGAAAAAAAAATTTCTTGTGACATTTAGCTGCCACTCAAGGCAAATATTAATAGCTACTTATTGATTGCTCTCCTCCAGAAGAGTACTCTACATGCAGAGCAGCCATGGAGCCATGGATAAGGACTCAGAGGACACCTCTGCTCTATTATTAGCAGCTTGGCTACCAGCCTGCTGGGTGACCTCAGGCAAGTCACTTCACCTCTCCATGCCTCAGTTTCCCACCTGCAAAATGGGGACAGTGATCCTGGGAGTCTTCACAGAGCACTTTGGAAGCTACTGAGGAAAAGCACTATACATGAGCCATATGTTATGGCTCTAAAGGAATTAGTGTAATAAACTTCCACTGCTGTTCCACTGATTCATTTCTTCTTAAGGATATCTTCTACAGATAGTAATTTCTAGAGTTTCATATCACTTTCAGCTCTTATGTAGACAATGTAATTTTTGGAGTTTTCACTAAAAAGCAAGGATTAGCCATGTAACTAAAAATAACTGCATATTCAGTACATCTGTACAAGGGCATTCAGTAAAAAGATCCTTCAAACTTGAGTTTATCTGAAATACATTGCTGAGTGTAACAATTTCACACCCGTGTCAGTCAAAACTTTGATTAAAGGAACCCAGATCTGTGGTTTTAATTTCAATAATCTCTTGCAGAAATATAATTAAGTGCTACTACATTTGTTAGGCTTCTCCACACTTGACTGTGCTACCAAACAGCAGAAGTTACTCTCATTGCTGAAAACTCAGGCTACTTTCAAAATTATTTTTCACTACTTTATCAGAAAGCTGCAAAAGGAACCTGTTGATCTTAAACAGAGTATAAAAAAAGTTATGGAAAACCATTCTCCTAAGTCACTGGGGAGAAAACTGGATGGATTCCAACTCTTCAATAAAATAATTCCAAAACTTTGTTTCATTCCTCATCTCAGACAACGGTACAAGTCAGTAAATCAGTTGCTGATTTTAATATTCCTACTGAAAAACAAGTGTGTCTAACAACCTAAAGCTTGTAAAAACCTCTCCAGCTCTGCTTTGGGACAACTCTCAGGAAGTACATACAAAGCTACCTTTATTTGCACAACAATAGATCAAAACAAGGGCACTGTACATTTCCTGCAATAAGGAGCTTTTGGCCATTTCACTAAGTTTTCCTGAAGGCAAGTTTCATTTCTACCTCACCAGGAATTGTTTCAGTGAAACAACTTTTCATTAGAAACCAGCTAAACAAAATAAACCCAACAATTTTCTTTATGTTAAACCAGCCAATGGCAGGGGGGGAAAGAGAATTCAGGATACATACCAGACAGACAGAACTCCCTCTGAAAAACAACCCACTGATTAAGTTAAGCACCAAGACATAGGGAACATGATCCAATTTCAAGGTAATAGGCTCTCCTACAACAGTTTCTAATGTCACTTACGTGTTCCTCATGGTCTGACCAGAGCTGCTCTCATCTGTGCTATGACCACGTTTCTGCATTTAGCATCACAAGCAGTTTGTGGTGATCAACTGCATGCTATTCCATCTAGATTACAGAAATAAAAAGGACACTCCCTTTTGGAGACTAAATATGTCCCTAATTTTCCTCATATGAGTAGCCAAGTAAGAGTCAGAACAGTTACATGGATGGGGTTAAAAGCACCTTTACAAGTTTTGACAATTCAAGGGTAAAATAGAAGCTTTGAACTCAAACCTTTGCCTTGAAAATGCAAAGCTTTTTTTTTAATCCTGAAAAGCTTTTCATGCTGTCTTGTAACTTATCATGGGCCAGGTATTTAAAAGTCCTATCAATGATTTTTCTGCTTCAGTGGCTAAACTTCCTGAAGTTCACAGAAAATGGTGTTGGGTGCAACATGAAAAAAAATAAGCAGAAGTTTGAGATTTTCATTCCCTGAGGATTCAGAGCCTAGCAACTCTGAAAACACTGGTAAAGCAACAACCTGGGTACGCTGATGACATACATGTGCCCATGTATTTATCTTTCTCCTTCTCATACACACCATTTTTGTTGCAACCTGCCAGTGAAACGTCTTCAGAAGGTTGTTATTAAACACATTAAAAAAAAAAAAAGATAAAGGAAAAACACAACTGCTTTTTAAAATGTGTAGATTGCAGCAAACCCACTTACCAGTGATTCACCCATCAGTGATTTGGAAAGAACATTAGAGACAATTTGCAGCTTCCCTTTAAGATGCATGCAGCAGAGCACTGCACGGAAAGATCCATCTCCCTTGGCCAGCCCCTCTCCCAGCACTGCAACACAAATCAGCAACTATTAGCTTCATCACAGTATACATTTACATAACCTATATATAGTTTTCCTTCACCTTTAACAGGAAAATCAAGTCTGAAAGTTGGTTTGAATCTGTGGCTTCTGGGAAAGACAAGGCTTGGATGTAAAGGAAGTATTACTTGCTCTTGTCTAATATTAACTTGAAACTTGGTCTCCCACCATCTAAAAAAAAATCTGTACATGAGCTCAAAAAAAGTTTTAATGTTGACATGCTAAAATAGGCAAAAATTAAATATGGGAAGGTTAAATTCAAATCTCTGACACAGACACAAAGGACCTCCTCTTCACAGAAAGGGTAAAAAAAATAAAAATAAAGAAATAACAGCCAGCAACCTCTCACTAACACAAACATGCTCAGGAAGATCCATTCATGCTCACAAAAAGCATGCCCTGTCGTTTCCAAATATAGCTAACCTCCTCGTGGTCAATTCCTGCAACTTTAAAAGGGCTTTTATTCACTTACACTGTAAAGTGCAGGATATAGGAAGGATTGTTTGAGACCAGAAATTTACAGGCTCCACGTAACAGAAAACCCTCCTAATGCCTTCTAGCAGTGGCTCAGATAGCCAGCCACACTCCCACTGACACTTCTAAGAGTGAAAGGGTTTATTTCATGACACAGACCTGCTTCAGCCAAGCAGGAGTAACACTTAATCATAGATATATTACCTGTCCAGAAAATTAAATGCCAGAGTGACTAAAAAACTAGTAAGCTGAGCACGTGCGTTGCAAAGAAATCTGAGCAGTTGTTTAAAATGACAACATTCTACTCTGTTTTAGTGCTATTGAAGAAAAGATCTACATCTCTGTTTATGCTGCTACTGATGCAGATGCAAACAGCTCCTTCAGTGCCAACAGGAATGTCACATTCCCCACAACCTCAGGATTGCATTTAGAATAGTCAATCAAAACTCCTCACTCAACAGCCATTCACTTCGTTAACTGAAATTGCATGAAAGGCTACAGAATAAAACAGTCCCACAAAATATTTACATAAAACCAACCAGACATTCTCTTTCAAATGAAAGGGTAACTAAATGCTGTTTATAAAGTTCCTCAAAGATTACTCTGAATTCACTGCTCTGATGGTACTGACCACGTTTCCAAAAATAGAGCTTCCTTCCCAAAACAGAAGCAGCAGTGCCAGAAATAGCTTTAGCATGTCTGCCTGTTTGCTATTTTAACCTCAAAGATTAGATGTCCAATTATGATATTTCCATACTATTAACTGCATAATACCACCAAGCTAAAACATACAGTTGCAAATATAAAGTTACAACACATTGACCAGAACTTTTGGTAAAGGTTTGTGGGATCATTTAACAGATTGTAAGTTACCATCATTCCCTGTAACAGACTATAAAGAACACGTAGTTCCCCAGCTATTCCAAATGTACTTATCTTTCAGGTTAAAATAAAACATTCATTGGTATGTAACATGTCAAGTCTTGTAAAAAGACAGAACAGCAGCTTGAATAAAACTCTGTCTATTAAAAAAAAATTATGAGTATCAAGGAAGTGTATCAGGTTATCTAGACTGAGGTTGTTTCTTCTCAAGAATATTTCAAACATCAAACTAAAAGTAAGTTGTTTCTGGACCATAAATACAGATACTCTAAACTGTCAGATGCTGAGCTACAATGCTCATCATAAGGAGGGAAAACCAAATAGTTAGTTCATATATTCATATAAATATGGGGCTTGTGTGTAAACAAATACATACACACAACATTTGTATATATATATATATACACACACATACATACATATATATCTATATATATATAATTAATAAACTGAAAAATGTCCTCACTTCTAGCTCTGGAAAAAATATTTGCAGAACATGTTGTTAAACTGGATGGGTTTCTTTGTTACTAATATACATTTGAAAGCTGTTTTCT
>JANHGL010026456.1:0-19071 GCA_024611195.1 Ceyx melanurus | reverse complement strand
AGCTGTTTTCTTTATTAAAATATATATATGTATATATAAATAAATTAGAGATTACTGCTCCTATTCCACCCACTTCCACGCCCGTCCAGTGAGTGAAGAAAAATATGACACTTCTTTTGAGACACTGATAACTGACACATATGCCAGGAAAAAGTTTCAGAGATGAATGTCACCCATCTAGCCCTATGACAAAGCCATCAGATCCCATCAATGAGAAAACTACTCATTAAACAGCATTCTCCCTCCTACCTCTTTGAACCATCATTCATCTCCCCATATGTGTCTCTCTCGCTTTTATTTGCCATCATGAAAGACAACTGTGAGGTTAGTCAGAATATTACACCCTTGGCATATATCAACAGTTAAAAGAAGCAGCTTTAAAAAAAAAAAGAAAGAAAATCCAGACTATTTTAAGAATAGTTCTGATTAAGCTATGCTCAGCCTATTTAAATTTGTTAAACTTTGATTTTACACCTCCAGAAAGCAAGTTCACTCTTTTCAGTTAAGTTTTGGGGACCTTCACAAGCTGGCTGCAGAGCCTCTCAAATTCCCCAGACTAGAACTGGAGTGTCAGTGAGGGAAAAATACATTTCAAACAAACAAATCCCCACAGAAAGGGACAATGTACATATTAGCATTGCTAGCACAGGAACAGCCAAGTGGTTTAGCACGCTCTGTGTAACACAACTGTGGTTTGAAGACATTTCCTTTAAAGCTCAAGAGTAGTAAGAAGCTAAAAACAGAAAGGTGGGATCTACCCATCTTTTCTTTCCAAATCTAACTGAGAAAACTCTGTTCCAATGCTTCCCAAACTCAGGGAGCTCTCAGTGAGTTTTGGATCACTTGCATTATACATGAGTAACAGAACATGAAGAAGGATGGTTAATTCCTGTAAAAACACCCCAACTGAACAAGGCTCAGCTTCAATGGGACATATGCACACTTGGAAGCTTTAACAAATAGGAGTCAATGTAAGCAGATCATTTTTCTATAAATCAAGTCCCAAAATGCAAACCAAAATATCCACCAAGTCCCTGGGAAGAAAGGCAGAACAAGCAGCTGTCTTTATCTTCACAGCAATTCTGTCACTATCAATTCATCCTACATTTATAGACTAAAATATCTGGTTAGCCAAACAGCACCAGTGTGCCAAAGACATGCATTAGAGTTCTGCTACTTGAATAAAAGTCACAAAACAGTGAGATTAAAAAGAAAATAACAGTAATGAAAAAAAAAATATATAAAGCAGATACATATTTTTAACTATGAAAAAAACCCCACAATGTATTTTTAGCAAATTAACAAATCTGGGCATCAGTTTTAAAAAGTCAGACTGCAATTTATAACACTATGTAATAAAAAAAAAGATAAGCATACCATGCCTACAGTCTTCATCTGCTTGCCCATACTTTTTCTGAAAGGTAAAACATGAGAGGTTTAAAACCAGCATTATTCCAAGTTAGCATAAATAACTACATGCTTGAATCAAAAGTTTCATAAAACATTTTAGACTCTGTTATCTTTTTCCTGGAACATGTGAAGAACATCAGACACATGTCAAAATGTAACAGAATTAGTTCTTAGAATGCTGACCTTTTCTCAAATTCTCAGCACATGGACATTTTAAAAGAGGTGTATGTTTTATACCTGTTTGTAAGTGGCTCACAACACCTAGGAAAAAATACAAAAACTTAACTTTCTTTTCTAGCAACTGCAATTTTTTCTTTTAAAACTTGCACTAAAATGGTGCTGTTGAAATTTCTATGGTATGTCTTTTATTTTACTCTGTCTTACCAGTGATGATTTTTAAAATTACTTCATTTTATAAAACCAGAAGGAAAACTTTGATTTAAAGTTTAACTATTTTATTTTTACTTATAAGCCTTCAAGCATCTAAATAATTCGAGTTTTTAATAGGAAGGTTTTGATTACAAGTATTTTCCAAAGCCTCTGAAGACTCAGTGCAGTAACTTCACTCTGATGAACATACAAACAGGTGCCTCTCAGGACTTGCAAAGGCACCAGGGTCAGAAATGGAGTAAATACTGTTCAGCACCTATCTGCATATTGGCCTATGTAAATAATTTTAAGAAGTCAAGTCTGTAGTAACACAACTTCCATTCAAAACACCCAACCTTAGTTATTTCTGAATCTCTTCCCCTAAGGAGACATAAGGTAGGTCACATTTTCATTTCAGAAGACTCCCAATTCTTCTTCTGTACACACAACAGTCCAATTCAGCTGCTTAAAAAATATATTTTAAAATACTCCCTCTCCAGGTGGGCCAGATTTATCTTAAAGCTGCCCAGCAAGGTCTTAAAATCTGGCCAGACTTTTTCCAGTTGGGATGAAACTGTCCATACCCAAGACACAAAGACTTGGGGTGGTCAAGGCCCCTGTACATAATGTTTCCAAAACAAAAAGGTAAGGGAAAATGCCACTTCAATGGGCATGTTGTAGATTTATTCTCAAGCAGTGTAACATCCTTTCCTTTAAGAAACTGTTATGAGTCTCTGATATTTTAGAGGAAGGCCATGAATCTGGCAATGGGATCACCTCTAATTCAGGGTTATGCCTCTTACTTTGCATTTCCAAATCTTTACCAACACCCCAGATTTCAAGTTACTGTTAAAAATCTGCAGATTAAAAACTGCATCTTTCAGCAGATGTGCTCAAGCCTAGCAGTGGAAACCCAGGATATGATCAAGTATTAAAGACTTGTTAGGCCTATTCCAATGGGGTTCAATTATGAACCAGCTCCCTGAATTCTTGCCATTTAACTTTCTTTTCTGAGTGTTTAGATTTGCAACCTTAATTCCACATTCTTTAAATTCATTTGGTGTGTAATTCAGCATCATTGTACAAACACACAACCCAGGTATTTCACCTTCATGGATTTTTTTTAAGTATTTTTTTTCATACTTTTGAGAACTGTGATTGAGACCCGAACTACTCAAAGGTCCCAACGCTGAAAAATAAAAATATCAGGGCAAACCACCAGACAGAAGCTTCATCCATGGGATTCTGCACAAACCAACATGTAAACCCAGGAAAAGTTTACATCTTGATGGTAAGGACAGTGAATGGTTCTTTCCAGTTCAGCAGGCAGAGTGGCACTCACAAGCTGCAAGAAGGAGGCAATTCTGTAGAGCAGCGTCTCGATGCGGATGCGGTCGATTTCTGCCTGGCATGCCTCTGGGAGGTGAGCTGGGGGGTACTGGCTGAGGGAAAGGAGAGCCTCTGTGCAATGCTTCACTGCCACTTCATAATCCTGCTGCTTAAGAGATTCACATGCTTGTTCACATGACTTCTCTGGTCTTCTGTCTGCCATGACTCAGGGACAGAAATCCTGGAGTGGGGGGCAGAGGGGAGGACAAACCGTTGGTTAGCTGGATGATGGCAGTGCCAACCTGCCAACCAACTCCCCTTCCCACACCGAGGTGCTGGATCTCCCCCCCTGCAGCTCCCTAGCCTCCCATCCTCACTATCTAAACTCTTCCCAGATTTTTCTCCATCACTCCCAGCTCTGGGGTTTGATTCTATTCCCAGAAGGTATTTAAACCCATGATTGAGTGTAAGGATACAAGCAGTGGTTTCACATTGTCAAGTCAGCACGGATTGCAGCACTTGGCTACAGAGAGGCTTTTGGGTCTTCACTGGCAACAGGATCTTGGCTTTGGAAGCCACACAACTCATCCACCCAGTGCTCTTATCCAAGTCTGCAGCCACTTACTCCCCAACAGCCTTCTCTTCAAAGCCCTTCTCACCCAGAGCCAGGGGCAGAGCTGAGTGCAGCTTCACACCCTTCTTTCTGAGGAAGAACTGGAGGTCCATAGGAAACTTCTTGTCTCCTCCTTTGCTTGGCTTGTATCCTTATGCCTGAGAAAGCCTGGATACCCCTGCCACACCACCACCTTTATGCAGAACTTTAGTAAATATTTTTAGGGGAAAGAAATCAAAGCAGTTGTGATAAAAATCCGTGTCCAGACAACATTATCTGCCAATGAACTGAGACAAATGGTTACCCACAACCTAAACCACCAGTGGAATAATCCCTGTCTACACTCCACCTTGACATTACATTTAAATACACACCACACATCCCTAGAGACACTGTACTTTAAAGATGACCTCACAAAAATGTGTTCTGATAACTAGAAGAGAAAAAAAACTATTAAGAATCCTGTTTCATTTTTAGTAAGCAGAATAATCCTGATATTTGTGATTACAGTTCAACTACTATGCTTGGCTCAAATAACCATCATTAGCCCACTTTGATTGCTAAAAACTTCCTTTATACTTGATATTTTTAGGTTTTTAACCAAACTAAGGTAAAGTAACTTCAAAAACTTAATCTGAAGGTCAAATGCATTTTCCTTATATGAAAAATAATTCACTTTTCTCATTAAGACTGTCTAAGCCAACATACAGGAGAAATATAGACAAGACTTTTCATATATTATATGACACAGTGTTCTGTGTGTTCCCTTCCATTCTTAAAATTTGATTTAAAGTCTCAATATAAAACCATAACACAAAGGAAATTTGATTTTTCAAGACAATTTTGACTTAAAGCACCTTCCCTTTCACAATGTTCATATAAAAATTTCTTGTACAACAACGTATCTTCCCAAAAATGAAGGAACACAAGCACAAATACACTGCTGATCTATTGATACAAATCTGTGACATATTCCTCTTTCTTAATAATGCCCTTGCACAATATTACCTCCTTATCCAGATATTTTCCTGCTAAAAATAAGTCCTTTTTCAATCAGAGTAGGAAGAGGCAGGTAGGGTTTACACTGCCATACACGTGAATAAATTCAGTCATGGAGTAATTCTATTAAAGACACTCAGCTGGATCACTTAAGCATATATTTTCAATTTATCTAAATGTCAGGTATTCTGAAGCTGTTTATGTAAGGAACCTTTCTAAAGAGAGCTACAGAGTACATTGATTTTTGGCGGGAGGGGAGAGCATGTGGCTGTGCCCTACATTCCAGGCCACAGTGAATTTGACAACTCTAGGATGTGCTTCTACAGCAATACAATAGTTAATTGATGTTTTGCTGGTGTACATTCTGCCTTCCTCCTAAGGGACTGGAAAAAAAAAAAAAAAAAGAGGATTTCATGAACTCTGCTGTACTTTTGATTTCCTCACTTCCTGGCTGACATAGAACCAAAATTCCTTTGACCAACAGTCGGAGCCTGAGCTTCTGTGTGTTTATTCCCAGAGAACTGATTATCCACAGATCCCATCCTGATGGACCTGGCCAAAGAACTGACAGGCCTTTCAAAGCTGTGTTCTCCACTCCTCCTCCAGCACAGCACTGGGTGGGAAGGAAAGCATCTTACCAATTGTCTCACACTGCCTGTTTTGATACCTACTGCACTGCTGTGTCTGAGGAGAAGCAGGATTTTACAAGCCCAGGGGTGACCTACTGCACTGCCAAAGCCACAGAAAAATGTGGATTCAGTTGAGTCAAGAGAAGTCAGGACCAGGCTGTTTGGATGGCTGGCTAAACTGAGTCACACTATCAGGATTTCAGAGTGTAATTAAAAAACCCACTGCAGACACAGTGATAATAAAGAGCCACTGCAGTGTAATTTGTTTACCAATAAATAAATCTAATCTAATCTTCACAAAGCAAACCAGTATGTGGTTAACATATGGAAAATGACACACTCAGGCTCTCAGATTTCATTTCCATTCCATTTCCATCCATACATGCAGACACAAACAGGCACATTGATTGGCTATTTGCTCCATCTACTTCAGACTCCAATCCAGGTGCTCTAAACTGCTCCTTGAAGGCACTTGGCTCTTCCTGCCAACTCTTTAAAAACCCATGCTCCTAGTTTTGGTCCCCTGAGCTGTGTCTAAATTAGCAACTGAGACTAGTTTATGTGAATTACAGGCAGGCTTCCTTCAAATCCAGCCTACTGCAGCACCTGACCTACCCATGTTTACAATTATTTCAGAACAGCTCATATTTTAACAGCCACGGAATGAAGACGCTCATCAAAGGAAATTTATTGTGAGTTCTATACATTTTTTTCAAAATTTTCAAATATAAAACTGGAATTTCTACATTCACTCCAAGAGCAGAAATTATTAGAGGTTAGAATTGAAAGCTAAAGTGTCACAATATTCCCAACTCTCTTTGCAAAACAGCAAATTATTTATGCACTTTTTCTGTCTGTAAAGCTGAGATTTAAATACTAAGCATGTAACAGAACAAATGTCAGGATTAATTATTTTCTCAAAAAGGCCTGGAGAACTGCATGCCAAGCCAGTTCTAGATTCAAATCTGAGTAACAATTCATTTTAATAGCAAAGTTTAATACATCTTCCAAATTCTGAAGAGCTGGTAAGCAGACACTTTGACTCTATCTGAAGCTACACGTGGAAAACAGGTTAGAAATACCTTAGAAATACAGGGACAACATCTTCTCAACGGGGCCTTTATTAGCAGGGGTCAATCCAAAGCCTTTCTTAGCTTCCAGTCACCTCCCAGCAGCACCACTGAGTGCTGAATGGCTCCCCAGTGGTGCACTCCAGCTAAATATTTCAACACAGTGCCTCTGAATTCCACCTGATACGACACTGAGCATCATGTTGACCAGAGCAGGGCCAGAAGTTGACACAACTCCTCCTCACTGGCTAGTGAAGAAATCTAACCTTGGCATTATACTTTGTACCCCTGAAAAAAAACCTCCTGCCTTTAAGTACAAGAAAATTGACTGATCTTACATTTCTTTCAAGGCCAAGCTGTGCTCAGCTTTGCTTCCATAAAATAGCCTTTAAAAGCTCTGGTTAGTTCCAACTGGTGTAACTTAAACCTCAGTGATTTTTTTTCAGTGAGCTGTGAGGGATGTGTTTTTTCCTTTCTTTTTTTTCCTTTTTACCCCTTACAACTACTGATTTTCAGGCTCAATATTCCTAATGAGCATTTTGCCCCCTCTCCAAAGGGGTTTTCTAAACAAACATGAAAAGAGTAACTCAAAATCTCCAAACAAACTGCCCATTTCCCCTCCAGAACTGCAGAGGGGGCTGGGGAAGCAGAAGGGCCAGCTTGAGGAGGAAGAGAGATAAACCAACATCATCTACACAGTCATTTGTTTTCCAGTAAACACTACTTGCCTGTTGGTGCAAAGGAGGCTTTTGAAGATTTACTCCACAGCCTGATGAGTCCAACTTCAAACTAAAAGTCAGTGGAGGAGGAGAGAACATGGTGAGCTAAAATTCTAGTGTTTCACAGCAGTTTTAACTCATGACTCTGCACTTTCCACGCTCCACGGCTTCCCCATGTGTTTTATGGACTCAAAGGGTCCATACATTAAGATAATGGGAAGTTAAAGCATGTGACAGTTCCTAAAAAATTTCAAACAGATGCTTTTTCAATTCACTGTACAGCATCTAGCCAGATAACTCTCGCTGTACTTCATAAACAAACAGATTAGAGGGCACAATGCTGTTCCTATTAATGTTATTGGCAAAATTCCCAATGTCTGCCAAGACAGAAGGATCAGATCCAAGGTCTCGCATGCCAAGTTGACAAACAGTAGACAAGGCAGTAAATATTTGCATATTTTAACCAGACATTAACATCTCTTGTAAAGATTTATGCTAAAGCAAAGATGTTCAACTTGCAGTCCCTACAGTGAGACTGGTAGGAATTTACTGTCAATTGAATCTACTTCAAGAGCTGCACCCTGGGATTTGCAAACTGAAGGGGATGAATGAGACCCATTGCCATGGGGAACATGCAGGGGGAAGAGCCTCTCCAGCTGCCTCCCATTACAACCCAAACCCCTTCAAACAGCTCTGCTGTGAGAAATAAGCACCCAAATATTCCTTGCCAAAGCTATTCAGCTGTGTCCTCCTGTGAACAGCCCAGTGTGTGCAGGCAAGGGGAGCAGGAGAAGGGTTTGCCATTCCACTGCCTATTGCGGGCAGCCTGGCACGGGCTCAGAGAAAGCAGGGCAGGAATTCAGCTCATTCTGCCCCTCTCCAAGGAAATGTGTGTGGTGCCCACACTGGATTTCCTAACCCTTTTGTGATTTTTTCAGCTCGCAAACTTTCCAGGCTGGCCACCAAACTGGAGGGAAGTTTTAAACCTGTAATAAACTGTAGGTAATACATGGAGACGAGCCAGCTGCTTTATCATAACTTCCCAGTGATTCCTTTTAAGAGGCAAGAAGGGAGCTACTAAATTTATTTTTTTTTTGAGGCTGGTTGCTCTGTCCCTTCCCCAGAAACCTTTGAACTTCATGCCAATTGGAACTGAATTTTACACGAGTTTCAAAGGGCTCCAAGACACTGCAAGTTGTATGAAAAATGTGTAAAAAGACAACTACTAGACCCTGTCTAAGCCTGCACAGGGAAATGATAGTTCAGCCTCTTATTAAGACACCAGTTACCCCATCAACTGCTGCCACGTTTACCCAGAGAGGGGGATAGTGCTGTACAAAACATCAGTAAAAGAGAATTCTTAATTTTCTTGCCCAGAATGCTAAAAAGCCATAAGCTGCATTCATTAGCTTCACTGCTCAAGGATCTGTCCTTCAGTTTCCAGATTTCACTATAGAAGTTTCCAAACTTTAAATCTAGACTACACTGCAGACACCAGAGATGGGTCACAAATTCAGCTAGCAAGACCCTGCAAAGAAACTGCATTTTTCAATCCAAATACTAAAATAAGGAATAACACCTCTATCTACTGTTAAATCATACTAGAAGTGATGCTTGCACCTCTAGATGTTATGCAACTGGTTTTTGTGGTTGGCCAAAACAGCACTCAAATTCCTTTGGATTAGTAAAATTAAATATCTATTTATTTTCCTTACCTATAGTAAGAAAATTAATTTCTCTTTGCCTTCAGACAAAAAAGCATTTTATTCAAGCTTCCGGGAAGGAATAAAATATAGCAGCACAAAATACAGAAGCCACTTACAGACACACAGAGGGGGGGAAAAAATGGCACTTTCCTAGTGTCATGTTGTATAATCAGAAATCATTTAATAAAAGGAGAGCAGATAATGACAGTGCACTGGAGCAATGTGAAAAGCTGAACAGAACAGAGAGAAAAAGGATGGTGCAACTTTCACACGCAGGGTGCAGAGAAGAACAATCTGAAAGATGCTTTTTTTTATTATTATTATTATTATTATTCTGAGAAAAACGTAATAGAGATCTGGTGCACTCACTGATTGGAATTCTGGCTGAAGTCAGTGATACTGCCTAGACACTGAGCAGAAATGTACTGCACACCTTACAGAACAAATACAAAAGTCTCCACCCTTGAGAGAGGACAATCTAATCAGTTTTCTGAAATAACTGAATTACTCTGCTTAATGTTGTACAACTGCAGGCAAAATGACCCTACTTGAAATTCCAAAAATGATGTTAAATCTGAGATGGGGCACACGGACTGAGGCAAGCTTATTTCAAGGTTCTATTAGATAGCATAACAGCAGCAAGAACTTCTGCTACATGGCCTCTAAGGAGCATGACATGCTTAGTTTTGGGGGAAAGTGGGGAAAAAAACCCCAAAGGACTTCAGAGGTTCATTATGGCCCCTACCATTAAACACTGAGATGATCTTTCCACACTGAAAACACCCATAACACAGGAGATGAAGTGATTTCTGACCATCCATGGAGCCTTGAGTCTGTAAAGCTGAGGTATAAACACATCCACACCTACTGCAGAAGGACCAGGTGCCTGTGGGTGGTTTGCCACTCACAGAACAGCAGCAGAAATGCAGCAGCTATTGAGATGAAGAGCAAATGCCCTCAGCATCTGGCTCCTCTGAGGTCTTTAAATCACTTTCCATACATCACAGCTAGCAGCCAGTTAGATTTTATTGCACGCCAGTTATCACTGCAGCACAGCCACTTTCCTAAGTGATTAACACTTCTGTTATCTTTACCAATCTCTTTTACTTTCGTTTTGGAAACAGCAGCAGGAAGGACAATCTGCAGAGCCAGGGCAGCAACGTTTACACCTGGACAAACTGGCTGTGTGGCTCAAAATCTGAGCAAAACCCATGGCCTCAGCAAATGCAGCTCCCCCATCCACTGCAGAGGTATCCCCAACATCATCCTCCTGCCTTGAAAATGACCCAGCTGCCTGGAAACATCACCCACCTTGAGAAAACCAAGCAAAACATGGCACAGCATCTACCTGGCATGGGCTTGCCATCCAGAAGTGACAGACACAAGATTCCTAGTTACACAAAGCAAAAAAAAGAAATGCATCTTGTGTTCATTACAGGTCCAGTGTGAATCCTAGGCTGGAAAGTGCAATGCTCAGGGGTTGTGCAATGACAGAAGTATTTGTGCAAGCTGATGTTGGCCTTCCTGGGCATTCTGAGAGTGCCTTGAAGTGTACTAGTCACACAGTGTGCTTTCCAAGGGGTACCTGGTGGAATGAGTGGCAAAAGCAGAGGCTGCCTGTTTAATGGGCACTGAGCTCCAGGGCTTTATTTGCTGCATGCTACTCCAATCTGCTTCTCCAGCCTGCATTCTGATGTTTTCATTAACTTTCCAATAATGCTCAAGAAATACTGTGCCCAAGCACTTCACAAACATCTTTATCCTTCTGACTTTATTCCCATTTTCCAAAGAAGACATAAAACAAATTAAAGCCAAAAGTTTTTGTGAACGTCTATTCAGATTAAGACAACTAAAGTGATTTTTTTTTTCCCCCAGTATGCACTGCCCTGCATATGATCAAAGCAGTGTCTGCAGAGTATTCAGCATTTCTCTACACCACAACATGGAGTGTTCATTAGGAGCACAGAAAATGAAGTGTAGCAAAGATAGGGCTTAAGTGTGATTTGCCTTTTTTTTTTTTCTTTTTGCTATTCCCTACTCCATTTCTGAAACACTTTCTAATTTATGCAAATGGTGAAACTGTATTCCAACAAACAACTGTATTAGCATTACAAAGTAAATTATATGTACCCACACAGTATAGGCTCTCTTCTTTTTTTTTCTAACACTAATAGTTTTCTATCTCAATCTCCTTGTTCAGCCACATTTATTCTGTGAAAATCTGCATTTTGCACCTTGTGCTCAATCCAGTGGCTGCTTCCTCCAGCCTACCTGAGCTGCTAGGAAAGAGGAACCAGGAGTGCAGAAGTGGAATTCTCTGTGCTCTCACTTTTGTCCAAAATCAAACCAGGGAGGAATGCAGAAGCCCCAGTGTTGAAATGGTACATTTAGCTCAGGCTGAAGCACATTCACCACAGGGATGGGCTCTTAGCTTTTTACTAAATGCTCATTTGACCAGTGCTGAGCAGATTTCACTGGGCTGATAAGTATATCCTCAGCAGAACCATCACACTAAAGCACCTCTCAACTTTTTACACAGCAGCACTATAGGTCATTAGAATTATTTGGAATATAGAATCATTAGAATATGGGGGGTTTGCCCAATTTTTAGAAAAGACCAAACTGTGTTGGCAGAGCCCTTCACTCCCTCCCCAGCACCCAAAAGCCAGCCTGTGATCTACACCTACCATGGGAAATTTCAACCCAAAGAATGAAAATTTGGCAAGTAATAACCAAGTGAAATAAGGAGTATGTCATAGTGAGCATCAGGTAACATAATAATAGGTGGTGCTTCTGCCCCACCTAAAGTTCTTTTGGCTCCTTCTTGGAAAAATCTTCACGTAAACAATCTTTCATAATAAGCAGTTCACAGCAGCAGTTTGTGTTCCATCTACCTGTATGTTCCTCTTGCTTTTTTGAGAGTAGAGTTTCTCACACTTGTCCACGATGAGGGCATTTTAATTGAAATGTTGTCCCATGGTTACCATTTTATCCCCATAACAACATCACCAATTACTTACTTTAAAAAAAATGCATTAGAAAAGTAATTTAATCTTTGCTTCTCTTAATGAAATTTGCCAGAGAAAAACAAAGGGAAAAATCAGCACTGCCTGACCAGCCAGCTCTCCATGAAGCAGCACCAACCTGTAAGTCTCAAACTCAAGCACTCTTTGCAGTAGAACACAGTATTCATATTCTGAAAGCTCTTTTAAACATCATAATCCACAACTTTTAAAGCTATAAACTACTAGTGGCAGAAGCTTCCTTTTAAACCCTGGACTGGCAGAGCATGGCCTTGCTCCCCAGTGTCTCTGCACACTTCACATTATGTTTAATAATAACTTTGACCCCAAAAAAGTGAACACCATTAATCTAAAGGATTTACACAGCCATGCAATTTGACCAAGATTCTCTCCTCTGAGTCATAAGAGATTGCCAAAAGTCTTTGAGAAATGCCTTCTGGATGATACACAGGTACATCTGTGTCTGTGGGACTAAACATCTGGCACTTAATTCTCAAAATGCCAAGCAAGTACAAAACTGTTTTCCTAAAGGGGATTCAGAGAAGATTCCCAAGCACCACTTCATCACAAAACACAGACCAGGATATTTTTTAATGTATTTCAGAAGTCAAAATGCTCAAATGTATGTCCCAAAGCTTGCCACAACACTCACTGACCTTGCCACTCAAACAGCACTGTCCTGAGAGCACCAGAGTTCACCAACTTCATCCATCTTGGAGACAGAAGCAATGTTAGCAGTTCCCAACTTCCAGTCTTGTGCTCACTTTGCAGCTTCCTCTAATACAGCTGGTTGGATTTCAGCAATAAAAGGGTTTTTTTTTTAACTAGGAAATTATTTCTCACAGCATTCTGCCTTTTGGAAAGCCCCGTGCAAAGTCCAAAGCTCAGTGGTTCAATCCAAGTTTTCTCTGCTTGACAGGAATATTGTGGTGATGCTGGAAGAGACTTTCCTCAAACACCAAACTTGCATTTTCAAGCACTTTCTCCACTCTCACCATGTCCCAGCATTGCAATGCAGCACAACCCTGTGACTAGATCTATCTGAAGAACAGAGCTTTGATCACCAGTGCAAACACAGATGCTGCAGATGTACACCAGTTTTACAGTCAGATTAATAACAAACAAACCCTAAGTTAATTTTCTATTTGAAATGCAAAATATTAATCACTCTTTCAATTCATTCAAGAGGCAAAAGACTGTCAAAATCTTCAAGCTGAGTATCAGTTACATCACACAGCTTTAGTGCACACTCCTCAAACTGAACATGGAGAGAAGCCAGAAAGTTTTGACACAGAACAGGAAAACTTTCATTCAATACACCCAGGTCTTCAATGATGCTTTATAATGAACTGAAATTTATTACAGCAGTGAATAATCCTGTGACTGAGTCTGTTACACATTTATATAGTGCTTAGCACAAAGGGTCCTACCAGAACAGATTTATTTAATAACACAATCACGCCACCCACAGCCACTCAAAACACATCTTTCCCCAAACTACACCTATTATGTAACTGTGGATGGTATTTTTGTGTGGTGTTTTGAAAGTTCAAAGCAATAACTCACCTCCACCACTAAAAATTGCTATCTTTATTGTAAATAACCTTTGAAATCCATTTTTACATGACTGTGCTTCAAATAGTTTGGCATAATATAGCTAAACCTGCTTTGGGGAGTTGTCTTCTGTGTGTTTTAATGACTTTAGCCCTTCTGCATCCAGGTAGTGCTTTTATAACATCCCTGTTTCTTCAAATGCAAGAACCAACAGGTTCCATTTGTAGACCTCCCCTGAGACTAGAATATGGATTCTCAAGTTCTCCTTGCACAGCAAACCCTAAGAGCAGCACAGTAACCTGCATGCAGAGCACAGCAGGTTGCCCAGTGGCATTCACTCTCCTGATTCCTTTGGAAACCAGCATTAGAGTCAGTCCCATCTCAAAGCCCACTCAGAGAACAGCCATCAGCAGGAATGGGTAACAATCCTCCTGTGGCTAACAGCACAATTGTGACCCAAGTTGGGAAGAGGAAAAGTGGTGTCTAGCCTAGCCCAACAAACATAAACAAAACTCCAGCCAAGTCCTATCAGTCTGTTCCAAGGACAAAACAAACGTCCTGCCCTGTTCCTAACCTGTGTCCTGAGATCTGCCCAGAGAACAGTTACCTCACAACCAGCAGCACAAACAGCTCTCAGCAAAACCAGCCCTGCAAGAGAATCCCCACAGCTCAGCTACAGCCCTGCACTAGCACAGAGTGCTGGGAAAACTCCCCCCCAACAACCTCCCTAGGGGGACAATGGGAAAAGCCCAAGAAATCCTGGCTCCAGAGACAGGATTCCAAGATGAGGTTGATTCCAATGTGCTGGAATCCCAGCTAGCTGATGGGGAATGTAGATGAGAGCAGGGAAGGAAAGTTACTTGGGAACAGCAGGATGGTGCCTGACCCCATCCCTCCAAAATTATCCCGGGATAAAAGGATGTTTTCACTTGGAAAAGATACAAATCATCCACCAAGTGAGAAGATAGATATGGGAAAAGCTCCATATGCTGCCAAAACCTCTGGACTTTTTCAATATGGCATTCTCCATTTATGATGTCCACAAAGATTTGCTCCTTTCTTGCTTTGCTGAACCACTAAATATTTTCCAGCCAATTAAACACTCGTGCCACATTACTAACAACCAGGATGCTCCAAAACAACTTAGTGCATTAATGCAGTTCCCTTTTGCCATGGGGTCTGAAGGGCTTTGAAAGGCATTCTAAGCATATTAAGGAGCGTTTTATCAATACAGTATTTTTGCTACATAGAAACATGACCAAAAAACCCAAACAAACAACCCAACCTGTGAAATTTACCACATAGAAGGGAAAGATTAAAAACACCCATCTTGGTCACATCTTTCTTCATGCAAATGGTACTTCCAGAGACTAACAGGAACAAATCACACCCCACTTCACAGCAACAACTCCTGAACATCTCTACATGAAATCCCTCCCAAAACTCTGCCACCAACTCAGCACCACTGTGTACCTACCTACTGGTTCTTAGAAAACTGTACAGTTCAGTCATTCTACATTATTTTCTGGCCTAACATCTGACAAAGACTCCTTGCCACTCAGCAAATGTGATGGTTTATACCCATTCAGAAGTAGGATGGGGACCACTCCAACTTTTCAGTCATGAAATGGAACCTCTCGACGTCGAAAAATTCCATTTAAGTAGCAAAGAGACTGAAATCCATGATTGCCTGTCTCACTTTCCTGTCGTAAGCCTGCAATTTGGTATTTTGGAGGACTCTGAGAAAAGACTGGGTAAATAGCCAGGGCATTGCTATTAAATTTATGACAATGAATTTGCATAGAAAATTGTAGAGGACTAGTGGGACGTGATGTCAGAGCCACACGAAGCCTCCTTTAACTTCGACTCGCAGCGCAATGGAAATGCAACAGCAAAACAACTTCTCACCCATGGGTAATTACAATCTCCCTGCTCAAATTCTTAAGCACTTCTTTTCCTACAGTAATATTCACTTTCCTGTGCTTCTCAGACATGAGTGATTGCTTCTGGTTGAAGCCTCATGTTGTAAACATTTGTGTGAAGACAAGATGAAAGCTCACGAAGCGAGACTGGTTTTGAATAAGGAACTGGAGTTACATATCAATCCCCCCATCAGAAAATCACAAGGAGCTGGCCTGGTGCTGTGGAGGGAGGGCTCTGACCTTGCAGACTCCTCATTTCAGTATCTACAAAGTTTATTTTCTTCTTCTCCTCCAAAATAATTACTAGAAGAAAACAAGTGTTTACTTGCCCAGTCAAAATCACCACAAGCCAAATTTCTTCCTTATATTTTTAATTCCATAGCAATGCTGTACAGAAACTTTTTCAATATTCTCTTTTTTTTTTCAAAGAAAAATAATTGCTGAAGTCTAGCAACAGGATAAGAAATCAAACATATAAGGAAGATGTCTTTAAATATGTCACTGATCTACATAGTGCTGACTACTGCCAAAGGCCACAGAAGAAATAGCAAGAACAAAAAAAGAACCAGAACAAAAAAGGAAGGTCTTGTTTGTTATGATAATCTAACACATAATACCTCCATTTAAAGGGGGGAAAAAAATACATATACCATGTAGTGATAATGGGATCTTGCCTCAGGACCTCCAGAAAAGAAGTGAGAACTGATTAAACAGCTGTAATATGCTAGGAGGAGGGAAGATCTGGAATAGCAAATTTGCTGTTTTCTCACCCCTGATGAGCCAGTAGCACAAAGAAGAGGGGGATTTGCTTCCAGGAACAAACCTTCACCCAAAGGAGGAAACCAAGGCCAGGACTGACACTGAGGATTCTTGGCCTGCTGACCCCCAGGGCCTGGGGAATGCCCACACTGCTCTCCCTGGTCACCCAGGCTGGGCACAGGGGACAAGACTGGAATGATGACTAAAGACTTTTCCAATTGAGATTTCATTCCTGCTACCAGAGCTAGCCAGGTACCACTGACTGCAGGAGGGAAAGAGTGAGGTGAAAGATTCAAGGGCTTTCAGCTAATAATCGGAATTTTTCCAGCAACTGCTTCTGCCATTACCAAAATGAAAAGGCCTGGAATGAAGTGCAGTAGCAAATCTAAGATGGTAGTAAACAACAAAAACAACTAGTAATAATAATAGTAATAAACAACACACAAACCCCCAAACAAAAAAACACACACACACAAAAATCAAACCAACATTAAAAGTCAGACAGAATATCCAGCTAAAATTGAAAAGGGGATTTTAGTCCCAAAATAATTGCCAACAATGGAGCAAATATTTCATCAGACTACAAATTTAAGAGAGTTGGAAAACATTAGTAATAATATTGCCTGGTTCTTACAGAGCCTTTTTCATCCCCAGGCATCAAGGCTCTTTACAAGTTGGTAAGAGTCACAATTCCTATTTTAAACTCCTTCAAACAGAAGCATGAACTGGTGACATGATTTGCATCAGGATGCCCAGATCTCTGGGGCTCTGGGGCTGCACCATACCCACTGGGAAATATCAGCTCTTCAAACCTTCTAGACACTGCTCCTCAGATATTTTGAGATGGCAATTTCTCCATGAATTGAACCTTTGAGCAAAAAGTTCTCTCCAAACTACACCCCCTCTCCTGCAAGCAGATCTATGAATTCAGATCCCAAAGTCCAGGAGCAACTGCTCTGAGACCAGCAAGACTTCACAAAGGGAAAGGATCCTCAGTGGCAGATCAAGAAGCAGAACTGGGACAAGTGACAGATTCAGGTGCTGCTTCCACATCTCCCTTTAATTTTGAATCTGCTGGGGAGAGATGAAAACCACCACCCCTCAAAAAAAAAAAAAACCCAAAAGAAGGAAAAATAACCACAAAAGAAGCCAACAAATCCAGCTATTACAACCTTTCAAAAGCCACTTTAATAAGCCCCTTTCATAGAAAAATTCAGCTGGCTCACTTCAAAAGGCAGTGTCCATGTGAATTAAAGGAAGGGAAATACACACTATGCTTCCTAAGTCAAAAATATAGAGAGGTGAGGAATGAGAACAGAAATGTGATTCCAGCTGGGGGGGGAAAAAAAAAAGTAATTTCTGCTTCCATAACAAATTACAAAGAGAACTGAATTTTATCACTAATAACACATAAAACGCTCCTTCAGTCACCAGCGAAGAAAAACTCTTCTGCTAATTAAAGCCCAACAAAAAAAGCTGAACTCAGCTTCCCTCACTCCCCATTTCTGCCCTGGAAAAGCTCAGCCTACCAAAGTCTGATTCATCCCAGAGTGAATCCCTCAGCTGGGATCCCAAGGAGGGAACGTGCTGGTCACTTGAACCCTCCTCTGTGTTTCACCAGCACGTTCAAAACCAGCTCCTCAGCTCAGAGGACCACAAGCTCCCAGCATCCCCCCAGCATCCCCAGCCCGTCCCAGGAAAACAAGCTTTGCCATTTAATAATAATAATAATTAAAAAAAAAAATCGAAGTTTTCATTCACAATCTGCTATGACTCAAAAGTACTGAAACAACTGAATTTAAAAGATGTTATTTTAACACCTCCCTGTCCTACCAATCAGTCTTGGAAAAGAATGCAAACTTGCCAAGTGTCAGTTCATTTCATCTGGGTTTTTTTTCCTTTTTACAAAGGAATGTGTCTCTTCTTAATATAAATAAAGGGGGAGGGGAATATTTTCTCCTTTGCCTTGTTTCAATTATACTGTTTATTAAAACAACATTAGAAGAACCCAACAATTCAAACCATCCCAACAAGCCTTGCCATGATGCACTCCATCTATCAATGGGGATCTTCATTTTCAGGTCAGTTTTGTGTCTTAAAACCCAATCATTTTACTTCTTGGATGAAAAGCAAAACATATTACTTTCAAAGTGCACCTCAAGCTTGCTGCGTGTACCTCTGATGATGCCAAAATCCTATTACCTTGTTACATCTTACTCATTTTGTCATTAATTGAAAAGCAACCTTGCAACTGGTTTCCTGCAGTTATTTTTTCATTTCCATCAATGATACGTTTAATCACGTTACTATAATAAAACAACAACAGTTGGACTAACAAGGCATCGAGTCCAAACGGCTTCACTCAGCTGGGAATTAATACAAGGACATGACCCACCCCAGGAGGGGCGAAATAAATCCTCCCTCTGTTTGGTGATATGCCCTATAAATATAGATATAGGCTCTGCTGGGAGGGCTGTACTGTACCCTGCAGCACAAACTCTCTTATTTTCAGTTTCACAACAGCTGCATCGTCTAAAAGGTGATCTCGGGCTGTGTGTCAGAGCTCCCAACTTCACCCGGCCCTGACAAAGCCTCCTGCAGAAAACAAAAATATCAGCCTAGCTGCCCATCCTGCAATTGCTCCGAGGGTTGAATTTACAACAGCTGGTAAATCGTTTCCATTTCTTTTCGCATCCTTCGACAAACCCTACCCAAACCATATTTTTTTTTTTACTGCTCTTTTACGATTGTGATTTCCTGGATGCCGCCGGCCGTTCCCTCCCGCCCCGCCCGGGACAAAACCAGCGCTGACTCGCACCCCTCCGCATCCCCCCACCCTCCTCCCCGAGGGAGCACCCCCGGAGCCAGGGGAAGCCGGGGTTGTGCAAGGCATCTCCGGCTCTCCGGGACGGCCCCTCCGCCTGCCCCCGCCGCTCCGACCGCAGGGCCGCGCCGGCCCGGCCGCCGGC
>JANHGL010026455.1:12496-26827 GCA_024611195.1 Ceyx melanurus | reverse complement strand
GCCGAACTTTAATTGCCACCTTGGCGGGACAGGATTTCATTCATGATGGGGCAAGCGGCTGTTCCCAGCGGGGGCTGCGCCCACCCAGGATGGGGTTGGGGAGAAGGCGGCACAGCCCCAAGCCCTTCGCGGACCTGCTTCGGCCAGGAGCTGCTCCAGAAAGCGACTGGGGACAGACAGATGAGCAGACCCTGCTGCCTACCCCCACAGCATTTGCATCCAGCCCTGACCATAGGATTTTGCTCTGCAGGAAGGAAGGCAAAGGCAGAACCTGCTCCTTTGACCCACACTGCCCTTACCAGGTTTCTGTCCCAAAGCTGCTTTTCCTACAAAAAAATCATCTAGGTAATCCTGCTCTGGCAGGGGGATTGGACTAGATGATCTTCTAGGTTCCTTCCAACCTCTGACATTCTGTGATTCTATGATTCTATACATTCTGGAGTCTGTTCATCCACAGAACACATAGGAGCAGCAGCTTGAGAGGCCCTGGGCCACCTTGCAAGTCCCTGGAGGTGGTGGGCAGCAGGAAGGTGGCCCCCGAAGCCCCACACTGACACCACCTGCTCCCAAAAGTGCTGGCACAGCTCAGCGGGTGACATTTCAGCCCCAATTACCCCATCGGGCTGATAGCAGCAGCAGGGCTGGAGCAAGCCCCAGGGCAGGGTGAGTCCATCCCCCCCAGTTTCCCATGCTTGGATTCCCACACACAGCCCCCTCTCCAGCAGCGATGCCACAATCGCCACATCAGCTGATTTATTTTTTCACCCCTTGCTAGTATCTGTGGGAACAACAACAGCAACTCAGCAGGAGGGTTAAGGGGCAGCACCAAGAAAAAAAAAAAAAGGTGAGTAAAGGGGAAGCAACAACCCCACGGCTGGTTCTGAGCTGCTCCTGCCCAGCCCATGGACAAAGGCATCTCTCACATTCCCTGTGCTGGAGATGGGACCAGAGGCATAAGGATGTTGCCAACAACAGCACGGGAGGATTTAGCTGATCTAAAAGACACCACTGCTTTGGACCAGCACCTTTCTGTCTCTTAGTGGCTCTAAGCTTGTTGCTCACTCCGTGCTCAGCTCAAGCTGAAACTTGGGCAGCAAGTGCTGACCCGGAAAAATAATTAACACTAATCACAACATCCAACTGCTGAGAGCAGGGGGAGCTTCCCCTGCTGGACAGGATTGCACCAGGGCAAGCAACCGGAACCCCGTGAGCTCTCCTTCACGTTTCAAAGGTGTGCTGGAGCCACCTCGTGCTGATGGGCCTCCAGGCAGCAGGACGCTGGACGACGGCACTTTTGGCAAAGCTCCCAGACAAGGCAGGGATGCTCCCAGGCCACTTTGGTGGCCCCAGGCCAACCTGGACTGCCCTAACCCCAGCTACCGGACCCCCAGAGTGGGTGGGGTGGGATTTGCTCAGGAGGGATCCAGCACCAAGCTCCAGATCTGGCAGGGCTGTGCCGGCATTACGCAGAGCCCCGGAGCATGCCGGCTGAGCCGGCAGAGCCTGGTGAGCAGGTTGTGATGTAAACTCCGGGGGTGGCGGCGTGGGCCCCGGCGCCCCAGTTCCCGGCTGGGTGCGCACCCCTGTTAGGGCCAAAACCCTAAATATGCTCTTCCCAGCATGGAAAGTCCTTCTCCGAGGCTCACAGCGGACCCCGGGCCTGCAGCCTCCCAGCCAAGGCACAAGAGCAAGAGCTGCCACTGGCTGTCAGAGCTGGCAGAGCCCGCAGGGCGGACATGCAGAACCTGGGTGAACAGTCCGGCTCTGCCTGTTGCCAGCTGGAGCATCTTGGCCTGTCCCTTCCCCCACAACTGCCAGGCCACACGTGACAGTCACAGCTCCTTCTCCACAAAGAAGGTGCCAGGCAGGTCACGGCTGAGGAGCTCAGTGGGCCAAGCCTGGGCTAATGAGGGTGGAAAAGGGGTTCTTCCTTCTAAAAGGGCAGGGCTTTTTGCCTACAATAGTAGGGCTCTGTGGCTTCCCTGGGAAAGATTCCCCTGGAATAAGCAATTTCCACTCAAGCAAGGACCAGGGGTGGGAAACAAGCTCTTTCCACCTTATTTCCTGCGGTTGGGTGGAGGTGGAGCCAAGTATCACTGTCTTACTCTCTCTGGGGGAGGCCCAGGGGACAGGCAGCAGCATCAGGTCATCAGCAGGAGGATTTTATCACCGATACTCAAAGCCTCAGCAGTGAGAGGTCTCCAGAGGTGTGGCATTGCACCCACCACCCTACCAGGAGCTCAGCAAGCCCCAGCAGAGGAGGCTTCCTGCCTCCTGCGAGGCGCCCTGAGGAAAGGGGCAGTGTCAGGAGACACTGTGGCCACTCCATGGCGTGAAGACAACACGGTGGTTACCCCCATATCACATGTAGGCAGCCAGGCCCTAACACCAAGGGCAGTAGAAGAGCCCTCTCCCCCACCACTGCCATGTCACCAACTGACCTCCCTCCTCCAGACCCAGGCAAAACACCAGCTCCATACAAATCCCTGCTGGGAAAAGAGCCAACCACTGTTTGCCCCAAGATCATTTCTAAGGGCAGAAGTTGCAATGCTCAGGTAGAGGTGGGCAAGAGGTAAAGCAGCTGATGGTGCCACCTGCCCCAGCTCTCCCCTGGCCTCTCTTCACCACCACAGAGGGACAAGAAAGTGCACTAGGGAGCTTAAAACACTACAGCTGGCAATAGTTTGGGGGTTCAGAGGGGTTTTCTGGGCTTTCCTCAGCTCCTACCCCCAGGCCTGGCCTTACCTTGGTAGGAGCCCAGGCACACAGAAAGGATCAGCACCCAGCCACTCCATTTGTTCTCCATGCCGTTCCCAAGATAGTCCTCAGTGGCTGGTTCCTCGCCTGTGCTGCTCCCAGTCTGAGGAATCTTGGATGGGTTGGGAGAAGTATTGAGAATCCACACCTACGCAGGACAATTACCACACCCCTCTCTGTACACCTTGATTATAAAATCACCCCCAGCATGCAAGCAGAGGGAGGGACCAGAGGCAGGCAGGTATTCCCAGGAAGTCAAAACCAGCCCAGAACCTGCTACTCAGTGCTAACCTCACCCCTCCTGGCCACCACGGGGGAAAAAAAATCCATGTGCTGGGATTTTCAGGGAGCAGAGCATCAGACTTCAAAAAGAGACCCTGGTGCTGAGTCCCACTCTGGAGGCCTCAGCAGAGCCAGGGAGCTGGGGGAGCAGGGACCGAGGAGCCTCAGCAATGCTGGGAGAGCTGGGGGGTGGGTGCGTGTGTCCTTCAGCCCAGAGAGGAGAAGGCTCCAGGGAGACAGGATCACTTAAAGGGTCTTCTCAGAAAAAGAGGGAGGGAGTTGTGAACAGGGAGAATAGTGACAGAACAAGGAGGGAGGATTTTAAACTAGAAGAGGGAGTTTTAGACTAGACAGAAGACATTTTTTATGCTGAGAGTGGTGAGAGCCTGGCCCAGGTTGCTCAGAGAGGAGGTAGATGCCCCATCCCAAGTGAGGGTGGATGTGGCTCTGAGGAACCTCCTCAGGTTGCGGCTGTCCCTGCTTCCTTAAAAAGAGACCTTAAGGTCTCCCCCCTCTTCAACCATTCTACAGTTCCATGGACCAGCAACATTCAGGACAAATTAATTCTTTAAGGCAAGGGAACAGCTTCCTTGGAGCATTTGGAAGGGAGGCCCAGTGAGTGCAAGTCAGCAGTGCAGGCTGGTGGGGAATCAGCTCCAGGAACTCCTCGCAGCCTGCGCAAGGCCCGGGGACTTGCAACACCAGGATGTTGCCTCAGCACAGCAGGCGTTGCATGGGGCCAGGGGAGCACAGCCCTGGCAATCTCTGGCAGGAGGCCTCTGCAACCCGGGGGCTGTGCCAAGGCTTGATGAGACATGCAGCTGGTGAGGTGATGGCACCCCCAGCCAGCATTCAGCCCCCAGAATCCCAGTGACAGCTGGGACACACCCTCCCCTGGCTCTAGAGCAGGGAAGCCAGGAAGATCCTTTGGCAAGGAAATTAAGCACACGAGTTGGGGAGTTTACAGAAGTTTTTATTGTTCATTAAGGAAGCTTTGTGCAAAAATCAAGACAATGTTCTTTAGAAAGCAGCTGCACTTGCCCCCCCCAGCATCACTCCAGCGGGGTGGGTGACACAGTCCATGGGGAGAAAAAAACTGAAGACCCTTGCAGCACAAGCAAAGGATTCCCTCACTTTGCACCAACCCTTGGCTATTGAAAAGCCCAGAAAAATCAAACCCTTGCCTAGTGTGACAGCAGGTGTCCATCCATCCCCAGACCCTCCCAGAGAAACCTCACCTTAAGAGAAGTTTCAAAGCTCTGACCCCATCCGGCATGCCATGGGGTAACAACCCAGGGCAGGGAGGTATCTGACCCCCTGGGATGTGCAGCTGGAGCCAAGACAAAGCTGTGAGTATTTTACATCTTTAGGGGAAAATTAGTTGGGGTTTGGTTTGGTTTTTCTTTTAAAAGCCAAGAGTGCTTCAGCATTCCATACAACTGCAAAGAGGAGAGGCAGAGTGGATCACTACCTGCCAACACTGCCTGGGCATTCAGTACACACACAGCAACTAAAGCAACTGCAGTGAAGTGGTTTTCCATCCAAAGGTGTGAAAATGACTTGGTTTGCTGCTCAAGTGTCACCACCAGAGCTCTCATCTCCCCCCAGAGTGCCACAGGGACAGCAGCAGCTGCTGCCACCGTTCTGAACAGGCCTGGAATAGTCAAAGCTCCACCTCTGCCCAGCTCCTTTCTTCCAAAGGTCTCCTCAGAGCTACTCTGGTGTCTCTGCTTTGGGGGGTAACTCGATCAGAACCACACAGTGAACAGGGCTGCAAGGTCTGTCTCAAGCAACAAAGATGATTGTCCTTTGAGGCCCCTGCACCTTCAAGCCCTGCCTTGTTTCCAGGGCAGCAGCTGGCCTGGAACAGCTTTAGTTCAGGAACTCTGAGGGATGCTGCAGAGGCAAGGCTGTCAGCAGAGCTGCCAAGTACCCCCTGCAGCACTCCCACCATCTGACATCCCCACTGGGTCCTCAGACAGTTCCCAACAGAGATGGGACATCAAGGAAACAAATGTCTAACGGCTCAGAAGGGCCAGGGGGAGCAGGTGACAGCAAAGAAACTGCTCATGAGGCTCAGAGAGCCTCACGTTGCAGAGGAGAGATATTCTAGAGAGAAAAGCTGGTCCAGGAGCAAAGCAGCAGTTCACGTCAGCATTCCTTCATGTGTTCTGCCCTGCCTGTCACATGCACAGCCCCTGCTGGCCTTTCCCCCTCCCTTTTCTCCTGACCCAGCCCACCCCACCTCCTTGGCACCCAGCTGGCTACACGGAGGAAGCTGCAAGACTTAAGCAGAATTGAGCAACTAGGCTAAGGAAACCTCAACTACATCAGCATGCTTCAGAAGACTGACATCCTGACTGCACAGGGCTGGACAGCAGAACACCCATGCTTAGACCAAGCAGTCCAAAGAGACAATAAAAACAAAAAAGGGTCTAACCAAAGGTGGAGAGAGGGTTTTCCTTAGCTAAGGTCACACCACAAGCTCTAAGTGTGGTCAAATGCAAAAGCATGGTCACACAAATGTAAATTCATCTGGTTTAGGTACCAGTTCCCTTGAGGCTTAGCTGGGCACACAAAAGTCCCTTCCTCTGCATCTGTAGAGATTTGAAAATTCCAGCCAAAGGGTCTCTCAGATTCAGCATCATCCCCTACAGTTTGTTACACAGAAAAAAAAAACCAAACTAATTTTCCAGTCAGATGTTAAAAATGCAAAGCATGGAATCCTCCCAGTGCTGCCTACTGAAAGACATTTGAAAGTTTAGTCACTATCTTGTTTTGGTTTATTTTAAATTGCCTTATTTCACTTTCTCTGCCATTCTTCCCAGCACCTAAAAAAAAACCAACCCCACCACTTCAGCCTACCAATTTAAAAACTACACCACACTATTTTTAGGAGCATAATGAGTTAAACTGTACAATCAGAAATATCTTTGTTAAGTCAATGAAGATCCTTCAACAGCAGCACTGCTACAGAAGAGATACAATAAAGGAACTTGAAGGTCAAATTGTTAAGGAGGCAGAAGAGGGACATTTGGGATAGAGTTCTCTGCCAACCTTGGCCCACTGTTGGAAGAGCCATGGCAAACTCTCAGGCCTGGAAATTCCTCTTCTAGTTCCACACATGACGTTTGCAGTGATCAACAGCCTAAATGGAAGGGAAAAGCCCATGTTAGGGGGGGACAAAGCCTCTTTGCAAGCATCCACACCAATCAACAGCAGTTGATTTTTGCAAGCAGTTCCCAGGGAGCTACCAGAGAGCACCAGGGCACTTGAGGCAGAGCCCTGCCATACGTACATTGCACTGGGCAGCAGTCTCCATGTTCTTACACCAGTAACCTGGGCCCCAGACACAGGCATCATCCCCCAGGAGAGGCTGTTTAGCTGCTGCACAGACTCCAAGTTTCTGTGGAAAGAGCAGCAGCAGAGTCAGCAGTGCTCTGTTTGAGCCAGGAGATCAGCATTCCACCTGCCCAGGCATGGAGACAAAGCTGAGGGAGCTTCAGGAGCTTCCCCAGGAGCACTCCCAGCTGCTGCAGCTGGAGGAGGATGCACCAGAGCCTGGGATCACAGACCCAAGCACAGTACTCACCGTGCAAACAAAAGTGGGATCCATCACCTCTGCCAGGAGCTGCACAACCACAGGTTCATACTGTTCCACAAACTGAACACACTGTAACAAAACAGGTTGAGAGATTCTCCTTTGAGAGAGAAGGGTGATGGGGTCTTCAGCAGGCAGGCTGCACCCTGCTCCAGACACTGCAAACCACTAACCCAGAGACTGGAGCTCTACAGATCAAACAACTGCACTAATCACACAACTACAGGAGGGCTGAGGGGTCCATAGCACAGGGCTTGTGAGGAGCAGCTGAAGGATCTGGGATGGCTTGGCCTGGACAACTCCCTGGAAGGAGGTTGTAGCCAGGTGGGGTCAGTCTTTTCACAGGCAACAAGCAGTAGGACATGAAGAGACAGCCCCAAGTTGCACCAGGGGAGGTTTAGGTTGGACATGAGGTAAAATGTCTTCCCCAGAAGGGCTGTCCAGGCCTGTCCCAGGCTGCCCAGGGCAGGGGTGGAGTCCCCATCCCTGAAGGGGTTTCAGAGCCATAGAGATGTGGTGCTGAGGGCCATGGGACAGTGGTGACCTAGCACTGCACTGTTGGACTTTACAATTTAGAAGTCTCTTCCAATCTAAACGATTCTAGGATTCTACATCTCTTTTGCTACCTCACAGCTGCTTGCAGCTGCATGCAGACTGGTTATGATGAACAACAGGTCAGAAGGAAGAGAACCAAGAAGGACAACAGACTTTGGGAACAATGAACCCAGAAGACAAGCTTTGATGTGCAAAGCTTAGTCTCTAGTCAGGGAGATCATGGCTGTCTGAGAAGGAAAGCACACTGAGCAAGCTGGAGACAAACATCCTGAACAGGTCAGCAGCACTGCAGCCCCAACTCTTCAGCAGGGGAGGAGCAGGAGCTGCTCCCAGTGGTAGCAGCCAGCCCTCTAGTGGAGGCCACCTCCACAGCACAGAGATTTCCCTTCTCAGCAGAGCCTAACTGCCTCCTCATGCAACCAGTCACTGAACTGCCTCACAGCAGCTGGAACAGCTGTGCCACAGCTGCTTTAAGCCTATATCATCCATGTCTAGTAAACTTATAAGCAGTTGCCACTTTCTGACACTCAGCAGCCACTTAATTAGATTTTAGGGTAAATCTTGGTAGCTGTGGCCCAAGAGGTGTTTGTTTTCTGCTGTCTCACTGGAATTAATGCCATCCTGCTTCCAATTGCTTCCTTAATCCCCTGGAACAGGGCTGGTGTTGAGGAACACACAGAAAAACCCCTCCACACACAAACCTTCAGCTGCTCCCACCCACTGTTCTCAAAAGTATTTCCAGGCAAAGCTTTGTTGACTACAGATTAGTGCCACAATGCAGTCAGTCAGTGCTGTGCCAACCCCCAAGGATGGCCAGTGCAAAAAAACCCAAACCCCTAGCACCCCAAACAGCTTCCAGCCTCTAGCAGGGGAAGACTGGCAACTCTCACAAAAAAAAACAAACCACCAAGAGGTGCTGCCTTCTAGTTTTAACCAGTACTCTGTGAGCTCTTCTGTCCATCTCTAGCTGAGTGGAAGGTAGGTTCTGACAGCAAGGACTCTGTGGTCACCTGACTGCCTTGGTGCAGCCTGCACCCTCTTTGCACCCCACTTTGCTCTACTGCACATGGTAAAGGGAAAAAACCCAAGAAGGGTCAGGCTGCTGAAGAGAAGCCAGTTCCAGATGCACCTGTGGACAGTTTGTCTCCAGCCAGAGCCCAAACACAGACCTCTGTTGTGAGTACCTGGACATTTATAGCAGAAGAGGAGACCCTGGGGAGTCGAACCTAAAATTAGCATGTGAAGAGTATCAGGTGAAGCACTTCAAGTGCAGTCAGCACAACTGTCACTGTCAACCCAACAAAGCAACAAGATCCTGAAGGTCGTTCCCAACCATAATGGCTCTGTGATTCTCTGCTGTGACAGCTCCCAGCCACCCAAGACACCTCTGCTTTCCAGCCTGCCCCTGCACAAGGGCTTTACCTGGTCACTGACAGACTGTGGCAAGAAGTGACAGACTTTTTCCAGTAAAGCTTCAATTTCAGCTGTGGTGGCATTCTTCTCTAGCTCTTTGTCTGCATAAGCTACCACCATCTTGCAGATATCACAGAAGCCATCTGCAGGTTTCACTACAGCTGTGAAGGTAAAAAAACACCCAACAACCAGAGGTCACTGCTTGGGTAGTTCTCCCAAACAACAGGAAGGTGGCAGCATCAGCAAAGCCCCCGAGCACTTGTCCTCAGAAGGGGCAGAGCCACGGGGGAAGCACTGCATTCTGTCCTTAAAACAAACCCTACTCATGACCAACCTGGCTGCTGAGGAGCCTTGTTGGCTGCACAGCACTTCAGCAGAGCACACACAGTCTCAGGATTCGTGGCATCCAAGAGCATGTTGATCAAAGCCTGGCCATAGACCTCTATGAAGTCCTCACACTGCTCTTTGACACTGGTTGGGAACAGCAAGCAGATGGTCTCCATCTCATGGATGATCTCCTCCTGGAGCACACAGGATACACAGCAAATGAGGAATAGGAATCCCAGTCAGTTCACAGGTTTTCTTCTCTGTCCCACTCAGGGTGGAAAGTGTTCCTTCCCAGGGCCAGGGAAGAACCATTTCCACCACTTACACACCTCTGTCTTGTTGCTCTCCAGCAGGCCAGTCACTTCTTTCACTATGGTTTCACATATTTCACACAGGGAGAAAGTCTTCCCTTGGACTGAGACTTTCTGAACACAGAAAAAAGGTACAATAAACCACCATGTTTGCCAGAGACAACAGCATTCACAGCCATCCCTTCACCTAGCTGGCCAGTGCTACCTGAACCCAAAAGGCCACACAGAACCCCAGACCAATCTCAAAAGCCTTTCAATGACCAGTCATTTTGCATGACTAGACCAGATGACAGCTCCTGGGTTTTATTAAGGAGGGAAGCTAAATTCAGTAGACATGGAGAAACAAGCAGCTCCACAGTGACTGGAGGCAAGGAAAGGCCTAACTGCAAATGCAGACCAAAACTCCAATTTGGCTATCTGCCATCTAACATTTCAGGTGTCATTATGCTGCTGTGCTCTACTGCTGGAACAAGAGCTCCCATTCCAGCCCTGGTGCTCTGCTTTACCACAGGCTCCACTATTCCAACTCAGTTCTCCTCAGATCAGCAACAGGAACAAGAGGACAGGACTTTATATGCAGGGAAACCTGGATTAGTCTGTGCATAAAAGCTTGTATTTTTCTGTTTCACCTAGTTCACTACACCAAAGCAAAAAGGAAGGCAAAGCTCTTTCACACAGTCTCTCTTACCTCCACAGTTTCCATTTTCACCTCATGAACCACTTGAGCTGGCACCAGAGGTTGAAGGGGAACAGATTTCACAGAGTGACAGAACCCAACCATGGCACAAATATCCTTTGGTTGCTGCAAAGAGATGCATAAACAAGATTTTAAAATCTAGAATCCTCTGCTCTTCCTAAGGAGCCTGTGAGCAGGCACAGAGAACAAGGCTCATGACTACTGCTACTTGATATGCTGCCAAAGCAGTGGGCATGATTACAGGCAGGACAACTACCAGGTGAGATCTAGCAGTTCCTTTAAAGGGAAAGAGGTTAGGCCACATCCATTAAAAAACCCCCATTTCCCACAGATCTATGCAAGCCCTCCAAAGGAGTTGACTTAAGAGCTCCCAACACCAAAACAACCACCAGCATCATTCAGACCTTCCTTTGCCAAGCCTCTCCCCTGAAAGCCTGAAGGAATCACAGAAAAAACTCATTATTCTGACTTGAGTTCACCCAAGAGTTGAAGTGCCTAGAACAAAGGACTCATTTTCCATCAAACTACCTTCTTCACAGCATCCAGCAACACCACACTCTGCAGATTCCCACCTTACTGAATGCAGCCTATAAGAAACAATAGTTGGCCATGTTAAAACCTGAGCCTAAGCCTCTTCAGCAGTATCTGCCATAATTGGGTTTCAAGTCTTCTTGTCACAGCATGAGGAAAACAGCCAATACAAGTCTTAAAAAAAAAAAAAAAGGTTTTCCTAAGTGTTCTCTCAAAGGTGTTAGAAACATACTTCATGAGATGAAGAAGCCAAATGCTAGAGGCAAACTGCTCTAAGGAGGTCACACTGCACCCACACCAAGTGGGCTCTACAGAGCCATACACTAAACTTCTTTCTTCCCACCTGTGAAACTTCTTTCTTCCCACTTTTTAAGCTAAAAAACAAACAAACAAACCCCAACCAACCAAAAAAAAACCAACCCCAAATCAAAACAACACAAAAAAACCCCACAGAAAACCAAACCACCTCTGGTCAACCCCAGTCTGTCAGCAGGGCATGAAGCTTCTCTCATAGCAGAGACTTATGCAGTAGTCAGCACTTCATGCCACAGCCTCATGCAGACAGAAGCAGCATCTCAAGCACACGGGGCTGCTTCAGACTACTCCAGACAGTACCTTTAAGTCAAGCCCTTTGGTTCATGCATTGTAAGAAGCATTTCCAGATATTAATATCACAGCAGAACTCAGATGCACACACGTTCTCTTGCAAAGAGATGACAGACACAAGGTCTACACCAGGACTTAAAAGCCCCAACAGGTCTAGGAAGCAGGAACCTAAAGTTCTCCTGCATCTTTTCAGTTCATATACTCCAAACATCTCTAACCTTTAAACCTAGGACAATGGTAGGTAGGAAAAGACATGGGGACAGCTTCACTCAGGCCCTTCTGAGCCCAAGATTTAAAGCAGAAGTTAAGGAGCCATCAGCATCCTTCTTCCACATCTACCCTTTTTGGGGGGAAGTGAGCATGTTTTCTTGCTCTACTGGCCAAAGCTTAATCCAGGTGAAATCTCAGTAGCACAAACTAGCATGTGGAGCTGGGAGTACCACTGATGCACTGGAGGAAGTCTATAGTCTCTCTTGTTTAAACAAATATTCCTTGTATCTGTCAGCACTGAGTACAAACACACTGTGTACAAAGCTAATAGAGCAAGAAGTGAACTACAAGCAAGGTATCACCACAGGCAAGTTGCTCACCTACCTGATCCTTCTGTTGACAAGAGAGATTGCAGACAGAGGAAGAAAGAAGAAATTAAAGATAACAGTTAAGAGAAAAATACATCAAGAACTTGGGATTGAATATACTTTCCATCAATGATGGAACAGGACAGTGCCCACCCCAAGCATTGCAACAACAACTGACATTGAACTGCACAGAGCTACCCAGCATTATTCACTGGAAGTTGCTAGAGCTTCCCAGAAAAGGCAACCTCTGAAGAGTCTGAGCAACACCTGGCTGGATGCAAGGTGTGCTCACCTTCCAATTTCAGGTATTACCAACACACTGTATTGCAATGCTTAAAATGAGAAGCTAATCCTTGTTGGAACAATTGCCCCTCTGAATACTTAAGCAGCAGTATGAGCTTCTAAGTGGCCTTTACCAACTGGAAAAGAAAAAAGCAAGCCCACTGTGTTACAAATTCAGGTTCAAGTCAGCCACGTTGATAAATTCACCTATAAGTCATTACATTACTCATGACATCCAGGCACTGCCTTCTCCAAAGAAAAGCTTTGAGATCTCTGTATAAAGCGGTGCTACAGAGGTGGTCAGAGGCAAAATACATTCCATGCTGGTGCAGACTAGAGCCGGTGCAGTACCACTTACTTTCCACAGCTCCTGTCAAGAGCCCAGAGAGCAGAAGCCTTAAGAGAGCAATTCCAGAAGAAGGATGTTTGTTCTTGCTTCAGACAGACACATTCTCCCCAAGACTTGAAACAGTTTTGCAATACTGAGACACAGACCAACTCTAATATGCTTAACATGGAATTTGGTGGGAAAGGGAGCAGTGGTGTAAGTGCAGGACTGAGATAAAAGCCTATACAGGAATGGAAGTAACACATCTTCATTATGTCATGCATGGGAGTGCCTTCTGCAACTCTGAAGGGGTCAAAGAAAAGTGCTGAAGAAAGCATTTTAGGAATGAAGATACTATCCCATTAAATGCAAAGTTCCAACTGTTAGCACCAAGACTCACAGAGCAAGAGCTCTCCCCCAACTTTTACTGCAGTGTTGCCCATTTCCAAAGCAGCTACACAAAGCAGAACAAAGCAAAAACCATTCTTCTCCTGGTCTTACCATGTGCATCATCATCTGGATAGCCAAGTCAGAGTATTCAGAGATGTAGCTCTTGCACTGCAGGAAGCAGAAAAATGTCTTGTAAATATCAAGCCACTTAAAACTGTAGAGTTGAGAATTTTCTAATACATCTCAAGGTGTTAATTACCTGCTCTATTTAATAAACACCCTGTTGTCTTTCAGAGCTCATCCCAGTTATGTCATTTCTGATTACACAACCATTGCACACAGCTGCTTATCTCCAGAGTCCCTTTCTCTTCCTCAGGGCAGGAGCACTCCCCATCACTGCCAGGGCCACACCACCCTGCTAGATCTTACCTATCAGAAAGGCCCTTAAAGGGGCAATCTTGAGTCTTTTTCCTCCTCCCTGCATCCATGCACACCACCCCACCCTACTTTCCTGAGCAGAAAGTTGATGATTTCAGAGTTATTGCTAACAGTAATGCATTCTTGTTTATGGCACTGAACAAGCTGTTTAATTCCTGCACACAGAACCAAATCTCTCAGGAAAGCAGCCAGCTTACCACATCAGACATCCCGGGCCCCAAACGGTCACACTCCTCCTTGGCATGGTCAACCAAAGACTTGACAAAAGAGGAGTTTGTCCTCACAGCTTCTTGAACATCAGTAACCAGCTGGATGCAGTCCTGGCATACATCCCCACTTCCCTGGGCAAAGGGGGACAGGCAACTCATGTTGACAAGTCTTCACACTCTGCATTTTAGAAGCTTCCACCACTAGCAAGTTTTAAAAACTATTTCAGACTATCTACAAACAATAAATAGCATCTGTAGCTACTCAAAAGCCTGGGCCTAATGCAGAGAAGCTGCTGCTGGCATGTGCACCAGCCACGAGATGGAGATAAGGTACCTGGCTCTGAAACCCAAGGTAACAAAGATACCCTGTCTCTGAAATCTGGTGGGTTTGTTGCAGACCACTGTGGCAAGGTTTGTAAATCTGGGGTAGATCTTACCTGCTCCACCCTCAGCAGCTTTTTCTCCACCCAGCCAGTCATTTAACTCCCATAGCTAAGCTAGCTATCAAGGATCAGCCTCTCCTCACAAGTTCATTGTCTCATCTTCTCCCCTTTGTCAATGATTTGCTCTTTCCTGATCCAGTCTGTCACCTCTGGACTCCAGGAATAATGCTTCCCTTGAAGGGGACAGCCAGCACCTTGGAGAATTCTTCTTCATTTGAATGCTGGTGCCAAACTTGCTGTCAGAAGAAACTGTTTCCAGTGAGACCTGCTTGACTACTGCAGTCCTGGATGGGAACAGCCCAGCACAAGACCTGTGTAATCTTGGATTGGCAACCCCAGGCTCTAAACACACATGGTCCACAGGGGCTGCAGCTGTCACCTTACTCAGCTTTAAACCCACAGGAGAAGGAAAAAGGGAGCTGTCTGGACACAGGAGCACAAAACTCAGTAGGAGACAGCCAGGTAAAGCACACCATCAGCTTCATCTCTGGAACAGGCTGCCCAGAGGGGTTGTGGAGTCTCCTGCTCTGGAGACACTTAAGAGCCGCCTGGATCTGTTCCTGGGTGACTTGGTCTAGGTGAT
>JANHGL010026454.1:15211-38392 GCA_024611195.1 Ceyx melanurus | reverse complement strand
CCCCCCTCACCATCCGAAGGACCCCCCTGCCACCCCCCCCCTGGACCCCCACCAGCAACCCCCACTGCCCATCACCATGGTGCGTGTGTCCCCCAGCATCCACAATCCCCGCCCCCCAGCACCCACGGTGTGTCCTCTCCCAGCATCCACGGTCCCCCCCCTCCCTCCCGGGAGGGCTGCCGCGGGCCGGTGCATTCCCGGTGAGTTCCCGGTGCGTTCCCGGTGCGTTCCCGGTGCATTCCCGGTGCATTCCCGGTGCGTTCCCGGCCTTTTGCTGCCCCCTGGCGGGCAGCGGCCGCCACGCCACGGCCGGCCCAGCCCCGGCCCCCCTTGTTCGGGCGGGGGATGTCCTTCCACAGCTCTGAAAGAACCGGCTCAGCCCGGGCCTATCTCGCCTCTGCAGGTTGGCTCGGTGTGTCTGTGAGCAGGGTGCGCAGAGCTGGAGCAGGTGACAGAAGAGAAGCCACGGGGCCTAATCCAGCTGGGAGAACGGCACTGAAATTGCTCAGATACCAGCAAAGCAACGATGAATCTCTCCCTTATCCTTTGTCTAGATTATTTAACAAGTGAAGGATGGGCACTACAGGCTATTTTTCACCCAGCCACCCCTTTTCTCATGCATGCAAATCAGCACACAGGGGATTTTAGGCCCATTTTTCATTTAGAAGGGAGATAGAAGAGCATAAATTTGTCTCGGTCCTTCACGGTTCTCCTGTTCACAACCAGTCATAATTTTCATTTACTGTTTGTGCTATCCTTTAAAACTGATCACACTTTGCTTTCGGAGCTTTCCACTCCATTGTCCTCTGATACTGCAGAAATGGCAGCAGTTCAGTAAAGAACCCTGAGGAACAGGACAGTGGCACCCTCCTGCTGCCCCACACCCTGGCACCCCACCTAAGCCAACATCAGTGCCCGTGGTGGCAGGCGAGGGAAAAGAGCTTTGACATCCTTATTACCTATAGGTGTGTACACCAGACCACAGAAGAATTGTCCTAACCACTGAAAGAATAGGGAAGAACTGTAATAATCTACTACTCTGGGGTTGGTATTGAAAGGGTTAAAGTAACTGAAATCAATAAAGGTGACAAATTTATTAATAACGCCATCAAAACGCTAAGAAATTTCTACTGGTTTCTGACTGAAGATTTTTATTTTATTAAAATAGAACTGCTCCAGAATACTTCCCCCCCTCCCCAGACTATCCCCATCTCTATTGTTTCAGATCAGCTTGACCCAGTAGGAAGCCACCACAGCACTGCCAACATGCCAGTCTCCAGGACTGGAATTATAGGAATCAACAGAGTAATTTTTTGTACCTACTAGTTATTCCTTTTGACCCACTAGAATTAAAGGCACAGATCAGGGCTGAAATGAAGGATTTTGTGACATTCAAAATAAATTAAAAAAAAAAAAAAAGAAGAAAAAAAAAAAACCCAAAACATATTGCCTTCAAGAAAAATCCAGTGCTGTGCAGGTGCACAAGAGAAAAGCGACAAACAAGTTATTTTCAACATTTTAGAGAAAAGAAGAATGGGTTAAAGTAAGATGTTTTTTCCTGTGCATCTCACTGGAGAAAAGGGATTTGGAACAAAGTGAATGTTCTCTGGAAAGATTTTTAAAAGGCATTTTCTGTCAAAAGAGAGGTTTGATGTGTTCCATCTTCTATTGCTGCTATTCCTGTATGCACACATACAGGAAGGGCTTGGAGAAATTGTGTCAAAACAGCGATGCCAGAACAAAAGAAGGGCTCTCTGCAGAGAATGTAAATAGCACCTGCAGTCTTAGATAAGTCTCTTATCTACACCTAGTAATTACTGGTGCTTCCACTATGGAGCAACTGGTCAATCACCCTGGAAGGTGGTGTGATATCACTACACAAGATGCAGTGATCAACCTCAGTTCAATGACTCAGCTGAGGTTTCCAGTTAGAAGTGAAAAGAGAGTTGAACACAGAGGTGATGAGAGTCTCCTTTAGCAAAGTCTGTGTTCATTTTTGGCACTTCACTGGAGGAATCTTTCAAATTATCAGAACAAGCTTATGAAGAGTCACCAGACTCATATGGCTGGCCCAGCTGGTTGTGTTTCACTGCGAAGTGTGTTGCTCATTTTAGGGCTGTAGTCACCACTGCTGTATAAATTTTGTACCCTTCTTACTGTTGTGGAAATTCTCAACACTAACAAAAATGGATACAGAAGTGCTGCAACAGAAGTACAATACAGGTGCTAGGAACAAAGAGACATATTCAATGTGAGCTTCCATGTGTTAGCATCCTGTACATCTTGTCATAAAACCAACAGCAAAGTCTGGAGTGACATGCTGATTTCCCTGCCAGAGGAAGGGGCAGTCACTGTGAAGGTAGCACGGGGTCCAGGGGGGAAAGTGATTGTTTCCAATGTCAGATTTGCCAAATAATAGGTAATCTCTGAAACTTCATCTGAAAGGAATAACTAGAGTTGAGCTAGATCATGCTCAGAGCATCCCAGTAGTTGACCATAAGGAACAGCATGCATCACAATGTTTACTTCTTGCAATTGTACACAGAAAAATAAGCAGAAAAGCCTGTGTTCTTAACAGAGCTTTTTGACTTATTTTGCCCATGGTGCCGTAGCTGCATTTCAGCTCTCTGCATACTTGAAGAGTACAGTGTGTCCCAAAGTCAGCATGCTCCTGGAGAAAGAGGACAAAGAGAATTCAAAAACTGGAGTACCCATTAAAATGCAGCACCTCAGTGACAGCCTTTAAGAGGTGCACACACCCTTACTGGAGCAGGGAGGACAGTCTTTGTCACAGGCCTCAGCCACTTCACAGTTCTTTAGCACAGCTTGCAAAAAGAGAGACGATAATCTGTCCCTAGGGACTGACTATAGTTCACTTGCACTTTACAGCTCCTTTGCAGAAAAGATCTTAGATGAAAGTTGCAGTCCACTAAAGTTATTTCTAAGTTTTGCTACGGCCAGAAAAATTCCCCTTTTTGGCAATACTTCTGTACTGGGATGACACCTTTCTGCTGGATGATCAGGCTTACCCATGAGAATAGGCTGGAAGGAGGGGAACCCTGCAGCTATATATAATAAAAGAGTTTGCAGTTAAGGCCTCAGCTTGATTTGGAAAACTATGCTTTTTTTTTTTTTTTTTTTAATGCAAAACCACTTTCAAGGTGTCACCCAGAAAGGTTTTCCTGCTGCAGAATGATTGCACAGAGACCTATCTTAGAACTGATTCATTAGGTAGGAAACCTAGGTCAGCTAACCTCTCTCTAGAGTATCATCAATCCTTACACTTCATTTAGCTGGAAGAAAAAAAGATATGATGAGAAAAAGGTTTCAGAATAACTGAGAAACCCTAAAATCATCATACAGAGGCTAAAAGGTGTCTCACATGATTTTAAATGAGTGACTGGGGTTGATCCTGCTAAGAACTAAACATTCAAATCTAAGAACTACAGTTTTACTGTCCAGAAGTGAACAGGAGGTACTGCTCTTACACCTGCATCTTTCTAGGTAGGGAGCCAACAGCTCCAAGATTCTCTTAGAACTCCTTAACCTTGGCTGGAGACTCCTGAGAGTGAGGAAGTTCCTTTCAAAAGCAGCAAAGCATTCTGGGGACGGAAAGCTCTTCAGGCATTGATGTGGCTTCATAATGTTTCTATTGAATCACAACAGCAAGAGAGACAAGGGGTGTTAGACTGACAGTGGGAGGAAAGTCACCCCCAGAGTGCCTGCTGAGAGCTCTAAGGCTGAGCTCCAGAGACAGGTAGGCAGCTGGTAAGAGGCACCAAGTGGCAGCAGGGGGATTGTGACTAATGCAACAGTCAGCACGTACAGCAGCTCCAGCTCTCCAGATAACAGTGAAAATCTCTTTAGAAAGCACAGAGGTACTGAGCACTGGAATGAGAATGTTTGTGCTGATGAGATGACTCCACAACAGCTGCCTCCATTCAAAAACTGTCCATTTTTAATAGGCACAAGCAATACTCACCTGGTATGATTTGTGTTCTCCTCTTCTGTTTTTCAGTGCAAGCTACAAATAGCTAAAAGCAATCAGCTTTTCTTTGAACTGGAAGAGAACAGAGTGGCTCATAGATGCAGAAGCAACTGCAAGGTATTTAAAGCAATGACAGACTTTGATCTGAGACCACTTCCTGACTAATACTGCAGAGACACTAACACACATTATCATCAAACACAGAGGTGTGCCGAAAAGTGTGTGTGATGGAGCTTCCAATCACAACACCTTTTGTGTAATCTTGCCAGCAAACCCTAGTGCTATTCTAGAGATAGACTTTAAATGTAGGGAACACAGACTAATGATATATGTTTGGCATAAAGAGAAGCTAGATCAAAGCTGGGTATCAAAGCTGAAGGCGTTTCGTGATTGGAGGGAGGAAATATCAGCACAGCCTGAACAGTGGAGAATTTTGAGTTATGTCCTACTCTGAAGCTAGACAGGCCATAAGTACTTCTGGTGACAGGAGGTAAAATGGAGTTTCTTGCCACAGAAGAAAACTGATAAAAAAAAAACCTTTCCAAATGAGTGTTTGACAAAGCTCCCAGAAGCCCATCAATGCAGCAGGACTGGAGACAATCGAGGCCCACAGAGGTCATGGCCAAACCTGGACTCGGATGAGAAGAGCCTGCTATTCTCCATGCTCATTTTCTTATTAGAGAGCTGACAGAGTGATGTCATCTAAACTTACAGTAAGTGCAGAACTTAACATCTGTGGAGAATTTTTCACGTTGCAGGACATCATTTTCATTGCACATGAGTTAAGCAAAAATGTCTGAATTCTTTGCTGAAAGTTTTCTTATTGTTTAGCATTTCCAATATTCCATAGCTTGACTATTGAAATCAACATTTTTGGGGTGGAAAAACATTACAAAGGCATGAATGTTTATCGAGCTCCAGGTCAGTCAGGTAGCTGTTAAGAACTACACAGAAGAGGAATTCTCAAACTGCCATAAATGTTTTAGAAAAGCTCTCCTTCAGCACTCATCTGTTGCCTTTCTCAGCAATCCAGGAAACATGTCCAAACCATGTGCATGTGCACTGTCCAGCATTCATTTACTCTGAAGCAGCAACTGCTTGACCTGTCCCTGCACATCACAACTCATCCTCCCAACACAAGGCAATGCCAGTGCAGCAGGATGAAGGATGGTTTGCTCTGACAGATAATCTTTGATTCACAGCACTTCTCAGCCCTTTATTACCAGACAAAAGAGCAAATAGGAAAACCTGTAGGAATTCTGTTGTCTCTATAGATTGTTGCAGGTAAGAGCTGCAGGAGTCCAGAAACCAGTGCTCCTTCAGTGCAGCTCAGTGCATTGCTGGCAGCTCACATTCTGCAAGGGATGCTCCACTTGAGGACATGAGCTCTTTGCTTTGAATCAGCACCAGTTATAGAGGTGCTGATCCTCTGGGTGCACCTTCCCCAGAAGCTATTGAGGGAAGTACCTACAGGAGGTTTTCCTTCCATCAGGGTATCATGGAGCATCAATTAGACCACTAGCCTAACACAAGAAGTTGAGGCTCCACTACCTGTTTAATCACAAGCTCTTGTATGCCCTTTTACAATTCCTCCAGTTCCTCAGCAGTTTGGTTCCTCTACTGGAAAATATCACTGCTGTGGTAAAAGAAGTGTTTACCCAGAACATATGCATGTTGGAATAGAAATGGGTGAGCCAGACATGCAGTGTCAGGAGTGATAACCCTCCAACATCAATTTCTGCATAATAAAGTCTGTTGTTACTTTTCCTCTTGGATTTTACCAGCAAGAAAAGCTTTCTGCTACATCCAGCACTTCTCAGTATTGCATGTAAAGTAGGTCACCTGGCAGTGAAATGAGCAGCCCTTGCCTGGCATCCCCTCCTTCACTGCTGTGGCATCCAGCCCTGTCTGCAGACACTGACCAGTGAACAGCTGCAGGTGGATATGGTTTAGTAAAGAGCTGGTTCTCCCTCAGCTTTCTCCCCCTGCACTGCTGTGTTCTGATAACATGGTGAGACATCAACAGGCCTTTTTAAGCCAGTCATGTCTGCTGCAGTGTGTCACCAGTAGCCCTAGTCGAACTATCTTCAATTTCTGAATCATATTTGCTGTCCAACTCCAGCTCCACACACATTCCAGAACAGACTAGCAAGGCAAAGCCAGGGCAGCCTTCTAGGCTGGTTCTAATGCCACAGTCACAATGGCACCAAAGCTATAAGGCTTGGCCTGGCTACTACCTGTGTATATTGGTTTCAACATGCCAGGGGAAAAAGATGTTAAAAAATGCCAGATACGTGATTGAAAAGTTTGGGAGATTATTTCAGAGTTTCTCTTGTTATCTAGTGCACTCAAGAAGTGAGTTTGGTTCTGTTACACTGAAATAGGTATAATATGTATTTGATTTTTTAAGTAGGGGTAATTTACTCTTCCAATAATTTGAAAGTATATGAATGAAAAGCAATTGGGAATCCTTCTCTCCTCAGCAGGAAAAGTTTACAGAAACATTGCTGCTCATCCTTTCTCCCATTCACAAGTGGTTTCTAAAATAGATTTTCCTTCCCATAAACTATCTGAATCTTTAATGAAAGTTGTTTTAACAGATGGCAGCACTTTCATTCATGTACTACAGGGAGATCATCAACCCAGGACACCTTAGCTACATGCTCCAAAAAAATACCACCATCCCACTTCAGAAAACTGAAAACAAAAACAGAGATCAAATGCTTGTCTGACTGCTCACAATCAAATGGCTACTGCCCCACAACATTTAAGATTTTCTACTCCAGCACACACACACAAAACACAGTTAGTTTTTGCTATTATAGAACAGAAAGCTTCCAAATACAATATGTAACAGCTTATGCAGAAACAAAATCTTCCTACCAGTATGGACAGACCTAAAGGACTGCAAATAAAGACAGAACTTCCGTTCTTGAGCTAAAGAATTCACCTGGAAAGTCCAGCTTGTCTCTTGCTCTGAATTTGTCTGGCCACTTCAAAAAGCAGCAGCTGATAGAAAAATCTCAATCCTGTAAGAAACTGCCAATTCTGGAGCACATTCTGTGTGTTTCCAATCCCACATGTTGCAATTATGAGTGAAACACACATCATAAGCTTATATACACATTAAAGTTCTAGAGGTTTGCTTCACAATGACCACGTTCCATTCTCTTTCATGATAAGTAACATTTTTCTTTTAATTCACTTTAATTAATATCCTTTAGCTAAGTTTTAATTTGCCTGTATATTATGACCATTGGGCAGATGATTCATAAAGTGATAGAGCATTTCAAAAACTCCTTAATCAGTATTTTGCATTCTTAATTATTTTGAAGTGTCTACATTTGTCAAAACCCACGGTGCATTATCTCCATTTATATTATGCCTGGAGGTTTCAGTGAAGAGTTCAGAGTAAGTGAATGAAGTTTCGATAGAGTCTGAGATGTGACTTTGACCTTCTCCTTTGCTTTCTTTGTAGTTTTACTTTTCACACATACAGCTGTCTAAAGAAACATGGAACTGGCATGATGCCCATGGATTGAACTGCTGCAGATAACCCTAGGTAGTTAGAAGTGTAATTGTATAGAATCTATATGTACCTTATACATACCTTAAAGTGTGATATTTTAGTCTACAGAAGAGGGATTTTACCATCTCGAATGAAAAATTACAATATAGAACAGCTTACTCAACAATCAGAAATGTAAAATACCTTTTTGCAAGCAGTAATTTGCTGAATGTCTAGGGTTTTGTACTGAGCAAATGCTTGTAGGACTGAGCAAAGAGCACAACAGAAGAATCAGTTCTCAGTACTGTACACATAATTTACATTAAACAATCATTAGATAAAAAACAAACAAGCCTCAGAGCAGAGTCTAGAAACAGGAGCTTCCCATTCCAGCCAAGCACTTTGAACACTAGACATCACAATGGTTTTCATCTCTGTTTGATCTCCTCTTGGCCCCAGGAATAATGCTCAGTTTTTAAATGCACTTTTTAAACATGGAAAATCCCACTGGGCATGAGATTTCTCCCTCCATTTATAGCCTAATGCTGAGAGAATCCTTGGTGAAAAATAAATGGTTAATTGCAGCCATACAGGTCACTGGTAGCTATATTTGGGAGCAGGCTGTTCTCTTCACATCATCAGATGTCTTCAGAGGCCATAACCTCCCTACACACGGTGCAGTATCTCAGACAGGGGTAGCACTTGACATTTCTTATGGGCTACTTCAAGTCTCTGCATTCAGCAGATCTATGAGATACCACAGAATCATGGAATCATTTTAGTTGGAAGAGACTTCTAGATCAAATCCAACCGTAAAGCCAGCACTACCAAGTCACCACAAGACCATGTCCCTCAGCACCACATCTACATGTCTTTTAAATACCTTCAGGTCTGGGGACTCCACCACATGGCTGAGCAGCCTGTCCCAGGGCCTGACAACCCTTTGGAGGAAGAAATTTTTCCTAATGTCCTATCTAAACCTCAAGTCAAAAGATCATTTAGACCTAGTAATTAAATAGAGCTTTTCTTCTGTTTTCAGTAGGGATGAACACATTTGTTAGAATAAGAGTAGGGCATTTCCTGAGAGTGAAGCATTTATCATATCCTAGGAATTACTAGAATTTGGACAATAACAACAAAACTGAAACTAAAGGGGTTAATAGTCTCCATCCAAAAATACTTTTAAAATCACCAGTACTTGTTCCTATAATTTGGCAGCAATAGTGTATGACCCAGGGAAAACAAAACAAAACAAACCAACCAACCAAACTACAAACAAAGAACCAAACCCCCATGCTATGTGTAATTTTAAAAGGAGCAAGTGAGGTGTCAGAACTGACATTGTGTAAGACTTTAGAACCTTTACTGTAGCATGAGTAAATCTAGGACAGAGAGGTGAATGAAAACTGTGATAAAATGCCACATGGTTTTATCAAGCTAGACTGTGGCAGTCTATAATGTTTCTCTTCAGTAACATAACTGTTTTTTTAGAGAAGCTCAATGTATTGCAACTAATCTCCATAGACTTAAATCAATTGCTGTCACTCCCTCGAGGGAGATTAATTATTGAAGTGGAAAAAGTAGAGATTAAAAGAATAGCTATTAGGTAGGTAAGAAGAAGATATTATATCTGTTTAGTCTTTCTGAAATCACTGCTAGTCCCAGTTCTGCTTAGTAATTTAATAAAAATATTGGTCCAAGTCTCTTTGACTTGGTCAAGTCATAGCCCAAGAAGGTGCAGGTAACACAGAGCAGGAGCTAATGCCAATTACTGAGAACAAGCTTTTATGCAAAAGGAATTGCACAGCCCTGTGGTGCAGAGTCACAGAGACAGAATTTCCCACTGCAAAGGCCTGCATTTATAAGCAGGTGTTTTGGTGCTGGAGTCTGGGCTTTACTATGTCAAGGTGATGGTAAAGAAAAAAAGCAAAATCTGTATAGTTAATGGTAAGATAGCTATATGGTGCCAAACCAGTTACCTCCAGGGATCACCAGGGAGGTTCATGAGTAACTCACTGATGTTTATTTACTTCTAGAAAAGAGTCAAAATACACATGAAGTTGCTGAGAGTTTAAGATCTCAGCCCTATACCTGTTCAAGTGCAAAAGGGATAAAAAATATCAAATTGAAAGTTTGAGAACTGTTTGGTTTATAGTTTAGAAATAGGATTAGTCATCTCTGTCATGCTTTTCAGAATAAGAGATGAGCAGGTTCCTACTTCTGAGCATCCCATTATAAAAAAAACAAAACAACAAAGTAAGCAGAAGGGTTATTACAAACATTCAGGGATTTTTCTCTACTCCTTAGAAGTATTTACAGTAGAGAGGTACTACAAGTGCTGAATGTAGAGTGTAGAGACTTCAGCAAAGACTGTGCAAAACCTGAAGCAGCTCTAACCCAGTCTGCTCCATCCATTCCGCAAAGCATCCAGCTGTGGACAGCCAGAGGAGGCGAAGGCACCGGGAGGCAGAAGCGGAGACTGACGTGCGTTCGCCGCGTCCTTGGCGCCACGGTACGGACTCCTGCCATAGTGCAGCTCGAGCAGATGAAGAGCGAGTGAAAGCGCTGAAGTACACACCTGCATTTAACTCAGCCGGCACTAGATGGCACTGTAAAATGTGTTCAACACAGCAGAGCAAAAAAGCTACTTGTCCCTACACACCGTCAGCACTACTCGGGACCTCCCGGCTACGCAGAGAGGCAGAATATCCCAGAGCCTTAGCTGAAACAGTACAAAACTTTCAGAATCAGAATTCCACCAGAAAGCTCAGGCACTGAATGTCCCAGGAGCTGAATGCGGATCTCAGACTCGCTGGAATTTCAGCATTCTTGCTGCTGAGCATCAATGAGAAACACAAAGTTGGTCAAAGGTGGCTCTGCACCTCATACTAAACGGTTTGGGTTTCAATCTGCAGCTACAATCGGTCTGCCTTGGAACTGCTGCCAAGGCCATCTCCTTCTAAGCACAAGATCCACTGCTGAAACTCCCATTTTTACAGGATTACACTGTTTCTAAATTGCTTACAGTAGCAGATACAACATCATCTTTTGGGTCATGTGCACTTTATGGGAAGCTATGATAATTAAACTTCTCTCATGGAAAGTATTCGGGACAAACCTTTTGCAGAAGTGAATTTTTAATGACAAAAGGTTTGCAGCTCTAGTTACTGCTTTTTACTCTGCAGTACTAGCTGGAAATGTTAGCATCTTGAATATTAATGTGATTCCCATGGTATTTCCTTTCTAGTAGCAAATTTACCGTGGGCCTAATCCAACTGGCAAAAGTATTAATTTGTTTTTATTTTTCATTTTAATAAACCAAAAAGGAAGCTTCTTGTAGTTGCTGCTTTTTTCCCCTAATAAAAGATCATCTCTTGATTCCTCATTTTATATGAAGCATTCTTAGATGGCTTGCTGATAGCAATACCTAACAGATGGAAACTCAGCCTTCCACGGCTCTCCTCCCCACAGAACATTCACCCACTGTCAATGTAACACTGAAGCTCCTTTTCTGTCTTTTTTTTTCCTGTTTCTGCTGAATTTATAATATACTTCCCATTCCTGTACTTTTCTCTCCACATTTTGACTTCTCTCCTTCCCATAGAGGCTGTGAATTTTGTTCTTCCTCACAAACCTGTTGTTCCTATTTTCTCCTCCAGAGTAGAAGACGCTCAGTTCTTGTGAAAACCCATTTGTGTCTCCACCCCACCCCAGCCACATCACCCACCCAGAGAACAGCTGCCAGTTTCTATACCTGGACATCCTTCCTCCTTCTTGAGTGCTCAGCCAACTACCCTGTTTCCAGTAACTCTCTGACAGTCACTGCTGTTTGCTAACAGCCTGGGCAGTTCCAGCATCTGGACTCACTAGGGCCAACATTACTTTCACACCAACAAGAGTCAGGGGTAAATCCATAACCCTGCTGCAACCACCATGAAACTTCTCACTGCTCTAAAGAAAATCAGGAATTGTACAGACTTATACCACTAGAGAAAAGGGAAGTAGGGCCTCCATTTCTGGATTCATCTGTATAAATTATTAAACAAATTCATTTGCAATAATTTTGGGTTAGTTGTCATTTAGCAGCTCATTCATAGTGGATTTGAAGAGTTCATTATTTCGTGATTCCTGTTCTGTGCTGTGTTTTTGATAAATCCCATGATCTTACAACACCCACACTGTTTATTTCTTTGCATGATTAGAGATCATCAATCTCTATCTAAATTTTAATGTATCTTTTAAGGACTTGTACTATAAATACTTCCATGCGATTTTAAATATTAATGTACTTTTTTTATTCTTTTTCCCTGCTCTTTCCAAGTCACTTCAAAATACCATTAAAAGACACTTGATTTTGTAGCAGCTCTACCGAGCAGAACAGTGGGAAAGGTGGCGTTATTTCCCTCAAAAGAAATGTAATTAAATTTCTATTGTAGGACCATTTTACTTTTGGTGAACTTGAATTCCCACCTAAGAATGAAACCACTAGAAGTCTGCCTGCATGAGGGCTTCAGAACAACTTACACAATATTTCTTAGTTCTTATATTATACATGTAAAATAGTTTTAAAACTAGATTTTAGAAGACTTTACAGTTAACTTGAACTGCAGACCTTCCTACTGATTTCAGCTGGCTGTGCCTTTGTAATTCTTATGCACTGAAGGATGTAGTATCCAAAACACAAATAAAATCTACAGGAAGTAGATTTGTTTCCATTTCATAACTAGGGAGCTCAGATACAAGATTGCTGGAGTGCCTAATTTAAGCACAGTGGCTGACTGGCTTCGTTTTGGTGTTAGGACTATTTCTCACCACAGATTGTATAGGAAATCTGACTCTGACAGCTGAGGAAAACTGACAGACTAAATCACTTGTTGCTCTTTTGAACTATGCATCATAGCACCCAATGCAACCTTGTATATTAAACAGACAAAATTCCACTAAAGTCCATAGAATTTTTCAGTGTTGTAGCTCCACAGAAGCCTCAGAAGAGCCAGTTTAACACAAAGACCCTAACTATGAAGAGAAACCTTTGTTAGACCTTCAGGGCACACAGCAACCTACACTCAGCTTTGGGTTACATCACTTCAGAATCCATCATGATTCCTGAGTTAGGAAAAAATCCCAGGCTGACAGTTTTGTATCCCAGGATAGGTATGCAGAGCATATTGTCAAGGAGGAGGGTGGGGAAGAAAGACATCATTGTCCATTAAAGAAAGACACCTATTTTTTTTTTATTTTTTTTTTTTTAAAAAAGGATCATCAAGTGACCACTTTCATGAGGTCACTGATCGGCATTTAGCCCTCTAGTACTAAATTAAGTAGACCGTTTAGCTGTAAGAATTTAGCTTAAGACAATGAAAAAAAAAAAAAATCCCTAAGCATTTAATGAAATATGCAAAGAAAGAAATATATGTCTAACTTGGTGATGCAACTGATTTAGGGACAGGAGACTTCAGACTTAGGAAGCAGTGTTTTCCTTCCAAAGCAGAAACAGAACATGTTGAAAAGGAAAGATTCTGCTACACACAAAGTTTTAGGATGAGTTTGGTTTCTGCAACAAGATTTCAGTCCATTGGGACCAACCCCCAAAATCTTCCAGGATGGAAATTTGGCAGTAATTTCATTTCAGATTTGAGATAAGCTGTTTGCCTCTGTAACATTATGTCACCAGCTACTTACAGCTGGGCTCTTAACCTCCCCAGTGCAAATCCTGAGTTCTCTGGAAAAACTGCCTGCTTGGATTCTCAGGGTTGCCAAGCCTGAAGCAGTATAGTTGGCAGGTCTGCCTCAGAGCTACTGATCTTGGAAAATTGAGGTTTCCCTGCCAGTGTTCCAGTAAACTTTGCTTGATGTGGTGGAATGAAAAAATCTTGCCACAGATTGCCACAGCAACAGCAGAGACAAACATCAATCCTTAAACACATGTGACATGCATGGCTAATGCACAGGAAAATCAATACTGTGAATTTACTCTGTAAGACAGTTAAGTCTGTTGTGTATATAAAAGTCACAGGAACTATTTAAATGCTTACCTTTAATTCCTTGGTTACCAAGATCTTAACAGAAGACACATTACTTCTATTTAAATCATTAAACCCTTAAATAAAGCTTTCCCTTGGGAAATATGAGAGATTACTATCTGAATCCTAGAACAATGTTGACATGGTCATGTATATCTTTATTATGTAAAATATAGATATAGTCTATGTGATCTAAAATAGGGTTTTGACTCAGACACAAAAGAATTGATTTCTTTTCAGTTCTTGGTATATAAAGAATCTTGGTAAACATTAGAAAAAACTTTCAGTATTACTCTATGTATCAGATGGCTACAAATAAAGTCCATTTTTTGTTATAGAATTAGGAAATATTCCCAAAGGCAATTTAAAGTGATTTTGCTATTTGCAGAAGGCACTATTACTGTTTAATTTATAAAGTTAATAAAATTATTTCTAAATTATTTAGTAAGGTAGGGAGCAATCACAAAGTTAATACTTGTCTACTTGGTTAGTGGTATAAATCATACACCAGATTAAAACATTCTGGTCATGAAGAAGCAACTATAACAATTTCAGTTTAAATAAAAGATAATTACAAAGCAAAAGGACTTAGCTTTGCTGTTTTTCAAAGAGGAATGTGGATGTTGTGCCAGGGCAATGTTTTTTATTAGATTCAGGAACTTTTAACACATGTATTTTTGCATCCCTTATTCTTTATTGTCATAATGGATCACTAACTTGAAGCACTTCTGAAAGTAAGCACTTTATCTCAGGCTTTAGACTCAGGAGTCCCCACAGTATTTCTAGGGCAGGGTGATTTGAGGGCAGGAACAAACTACTGGAAGAAATTATTTATGGTTCCCATATAAAACCTTGGAATATAAACCCTTGGAAAGAGGCAGTCAGAAAAGAGTGGGGGAAAAAAAAAAAAAAAAAAGAGAGGAGAAACAAAAGATAATTTTAATTCTTTCCTTTCTCAGTCTAAAGATTAAGCCTTTCACATCCCTGACAATATTTTTTTATTTTCTATATTGACAAGTACTACAAGTATCAGAGCGTCTCACAGTGTTTCAGTGAGATGGTGAGGGTCAGTGAGGTTCAGCCCTGCTCTGATGCTAGTTGATAGATACAGCATCATCCAGTCTGTGTTCATAGTGTGTTTGTGTGAGGGATTAGGATATTTCCAATGCTTTTAGTTTCCCAATCAAGACTGCAAATGGACGAGTTTTCATTTCTGCCTTGGATTTATACTTTTAATTAAGAAATGTTATTCCATACCTCAGTTCATGGCTTCAGAATGTGCACAGCTTCCACAAGAACTGCTTAGAAAATCCAGTTGAATCACACACATTCCTATCTCAGTGTCACAGCCTTCTAGTACAGTTACACTCTAGCGTTCAGCAAGTGTATGTGGGGCAAAGCAGGGAAACATAGGAGACTCTCAGAGGCCAAGGGAGAAATGTCACTAAGTAGTGTAGGCTCTTCCTTCCAGAAGCCATTCTGGCAGCTGAATCTTCTAGCCTGGCCACTTTGCAGTAAAGCAGCATGGAAAATCAATCATACAGAGTCAAATCTCCTGCAGGTTGTGCACAGAGAGGCCGTGGCCATTGCCTTTACTAACCAGTGGGCACATGAAGTCAAAGTTCATTCAGGACTTACCTCCTGCAGCTGCTTTTTACTAGTGAGGATTGTTGGTCTGGCAGGCCCATGGAATGCAAGAAGAGGAGGAAAATGACAGTGTCTCCTCAGGCACATTTGACAGGATACTGCAGAGAGCATTCCAGCCTTTGCCTCTACTGTCACCAGAATCAGATATTGGGAACAAAGACTCTCCCATTCCCACCTACCTATCTGCAGACACATCTGTCTGTGAGCTCCAACAAACTCATTCCCACCCCCATCCACTACCTCCCCAGCCCTCCTAGCAGAACTGCCAAGTGCATCCTCCTGTTCCTGCCACAGACTCACCCAGAGAGTCAGGGCTAAATTTGTCAGAACCCCACCTTTAGCAACAACAACAACAGCAGCCACCGCCTGTCTCACTGTATCAGGAGGGCTGATTCAGCCATGGGAGCCACCTTCTTATGCCAGTGTTTGTTTCTAGAAAAGAACTGTAATATGAAGCTGCCATTCAAAGTAGGAATGTGGAAAGGGCTGGAACAGATCTCCTTAGTCACATAGAGCTTGCTTTTCATAAGAGACTTAATTCTGTTGATCCATGTCTTCCACAACACATGCATGCACATACATAGATACTTTTATCTTCTTCCTCTCACTGTTAAAAACTTTCCTTTAAAGGTATTACACTTAGCTCACTTATAAATACAGATTTCAGAGGTCAGGGTGACATCCCTGAGAGCTAAGCATAGAGCATGGTCAGTCAGAGGGATCTGGCTATTAATATTGCAGAGATCAGATGATTTCAGAGTCCAGGCATCTTTAGACAAGATAAGCATTCCTTTAAATAAGCCCACCCATGACTGGAACAACTCCCACAATACTGACCAATCCCTGCTTTCCAGAAACAAACACATCTATAGCAAGGGGCAATGAAGCAGAGAGTAGGGGGGAAGGGAACAAATACATTTTCAGTGGAAACCTTAGAACATTGCAGTGAAGCACATACAGAAAATGAAATCATTAAAAGCTGAAAGCAAAATCATATCCCGTGTTAATTTCTCAAGCAGAGCTTTGTCCCCAGAAAGGGGAAAAAGAGGAAGTTATCACACAGTCCACTTAGAGACTTCTTGTGCTGAGTAAATTACATCATTCAGAAACCACAGTGTTCAGGGGAAGCCTGGAACTCCAGAGTATGAAGCAGATGTGACTTACCCAGCTTATGCTGAAGCTGTAGCTTTCTGAAGACAGTTTTCTGCCACCTTTAGCCATAGGTGAAGTTTGTGCTGGGATGTGTGTAGTAATTTTAGTTACACATACATTCCCCAAGGACTTCTGACAGGTGGTTTATCATCAGTGAATGTCAGGAAGGCGTGCTGCTCCACTCTGAATCAATCCTTGTATCAGAGTCTTGATAAGCTAACTGATAAATGTTGTTTTGTACTATCTCTTTCTAGTAATTGGATCTCAGAGCTTGCTTTCTTCAGCCTGCTCCTTTGATATGCTGTAACACCACAGACTGTCTTTGAAGAGTGAATAATAATGAACTTGTAAAAGTTATGAAGTCATAAAACTCTATTTGATTCCTCTTTCAGTCTGTTTTCTGAAAGTGTGCTGAATTTTAATAGTGAAGAGATCTTATGGGCTTTGAATGAAAGATTATTTTTCCTCTCAAGCCACAGTTTCTACTGCACTATCCTTATGGATATTTCATTGCTAATTCAGTGCCTTCAGGATGACGAAGATTTTTTTTCCAAGTCTCTTACCAACAGTGTCTTGGGACATCTGGCCAAAAAAAATTGTGCCTACTCTCTTCGGCTTCCCTTTCAAATGTATGCTGTAAATCAGTTGTGCATGGAGCCCCAGTCACTGGATACAGAAGGTGTGCCAAAGCACGCTTTGCAAGCAGGGATTGGACTTGGTTTTCATTCCCTCTTTGTTCCTGGCAATAGTGTATAGGAGCTTCCCATAAACTGAGTCCAGTTCTCTTCCTCTTTTCCTAAGGTGAGACTGTGTTGTGAATAATTGATGCTTCTGCAAAGAAAAACATATCTCTTAATCATGTTGCACAGTTTGGAATTGCACCAACCCATTAACTCAAAATAAACTACCAAGCATTTTAACTGTCTGCTCAGTGTCTGCACAGTGACATTTACCAGGAGAGTACAGACAAGAAATAATCAGTGACTGGAGGTTTTTACAAACCAGAATAGTGACGCTGTCATCTTGCTTCTCTTTCTCTATACACATCACCACCTTTTCCAATTTCTATATCCTTTTCTAGACACAGCTAAAATAACCATTAGAAGTGCCTCTTGACATATGTTCATATCCAAACTAAAGGTATTAGAAGTCACTTGAAATATTTTTTTTTAAAAAGGCAATTCAAGCATTCTCTGATTCCAGGACGTACAGCAGAAAAGACATTACCACTACAAAACTCATTTGTGAAGTCAACAGAGGGTTTTGCTAGTTTAGAGCACCTAGAAGTTGTTTGCTCTGTTTTTTGTTACAGGAAAAACTATGGAAGTAGTTTCAAACTACTTTATCTGGAAGCTTTTAAGGCAATCCTAATTAAACCAGGATTTCTGCTACACCTTCACACAACTTCTACAGTTGTGCATAGGTATAAATGTCACAGGATATTTGTAAGTACGCATGAGCCAAATTAGAAACAACAGAAGAAAGTCTGATGTTATCACTCCAGTGTATTTCATGCAGCCAGTCAGTGACAGCAGCCACTGATGCTAAGGTCATAGATGCTTTGGGAAATAGAGCAATTTGCAGCATTGTATGAGCCATCAGCATAGCAAAATAAACTTATTGGAGGCATGTGGTTGTGCCTCTTCCTGAAAGAAGTGAAAAGCATAAAATAACATCTTATGTGCGAGAGTTGATTGTCAACTGCCAGCTCTGTATCATACACGTGGAAGCAAGAATTTTTTACATGGAAACTTAAGGAGGTAGTATGGCACTTGTGTAATGAATACCTTACCCCTGTAGCTAGCCATCATTATGTCTGGGTTTCAGGAAAAAGCCCCACACATTTTTCTTGTTGTGGTCTTATACAGCCATCAAACACCCACTAAACAACTGATCAACAGCTAACATTGCTCCTTACTCTGGTAACATCCAGTCATATCTAGTAATCAATGATTCATTCACAGAAACTCTTGGCAATTATCCTGGAAAGACTGGGAAGAGACATACGTGGTGCTAAAGCTGAATCCCCACAAAGGATCTCACCCAGGGGTTTTCCCTTTGCTTCACAGAATCACAGAATGTTAAAGGGTTGGATCCTCTACTGATGGATACCAGCACTATTTGAAAATAATATCAAAACTTTTCTCCAGGGATTTATTCATATCACTGCATCTCTTGGATTATGGTTTGCATTTTCTAGTGTAATAAGTGCCCCAGAGAAACATCTAAGAGCAGCAATCCAGAAAGGAGATCATTTTCCTGCCCAGTAACCCCTGCATTCTAAGGCACTCAACAGAAGGCATTAACCCCACACTGTACTGTGACCTGCACTCACCCTTCCCCAGCCTCCACTGCTACTAACAGAGGACAGAGGGATCACAGTCTCTCTGTAAATAAATAATTAACTCTTTTGAATCATGCCCACAGACTGGTGGAAGAGCTTCTGTGTTTTAGTAGTGCTTACATTTTCAAACTGTGACCCAAAGCTATGTTAGAGTCTGCTAACAGGAAGAGATGATGAGTGAAACCTTAGGTTATTGACACGCCTTTCCTGGGAGAAAACCTAAGGTAAAGCTGAGATAGAGGTCTACCTCCTTGTAATTTCTCCTGTATTAATTAGTACAGATAGAATGTACTCTCAGTGCTGCCCTGTGCTTCTTAAGCAGATTATCTATTGTCTGTTGTCATGTGTCCCTACTGTCTAGGCTGAATAATAAGGTACTTGTAACAGCAGCTGAAAGGAATAAAACAGAGCAACCAAACCCAGAGCTTTCATTCTTATTTTTCCCTGTCCTTTCAACATCCAGCAGGCCACAGAATGAATGACAAGGATTAAAATATTTGGCTGCCAGATTATCTAGTGGCTGTTCTTAGCAGAATATCCATGCAAATCACTGAAAGAGCAGGATATGAGCAGGTGAATCAGACTCTGCAGGGTCACCACTCATCTGACTCTCACTGTATTAGCTGGTCCCTGGCATTAGAAAGACTCGGGAAAAAAAAAGATAACCCATCTAAATGAATATTAAATACTGAATTAAATCAAAGCCAATAGATGTGGGCTTTGGTTGTCTAACAAATCTGACATGAAAGGAATAGGAATTCTGCATACGACCTACCTGAAATCCCCCATCAAGCTTGCACCTGCCCATCCTTTGAGGTACATTTTGTGTAGTTCCTGTAAAATAAAGACATGCCTCACTAGCGGCACATATGAAATGCTGATGTGTAGAAACTAAAATGCCAAAGATACTGTCGTGTCTTCAGAAACCTTAACCTATGATTTCAAAATGCTCATTGTTATGGTGCAGTCCCAGTGCTTCTTTGTTACATACATTTTCTCATTAGATAGAAAGGTGGTTGGGAAAGAGGAGCCACACAGACACCCACCCTGCGTTTTACCTGTGCAGTGCCTTGCACAATGAAATATTTATCTCCAAATGGAGATTCCAGGCTTTATTACTACATGAATAATATATGTAACTTGAGTCTTAACCTCTCAAAGACCTATTTACAAGTCAGTTTTTCTGTGTGTTCAGCATTGTGCTTCATGACTATAGCCACTGATATTTTCATTTGCAATAAAGCTTGTAATTTAAATAACCTCACCAGTCTATGTACAGACCATATGTATGCTAACTGTTCTTTCTCCCATTATCCAAAGTACAACACTTATTTAAATTAAACTACTTATTTAAAAAAAAAAATCAACTCAACTCCCTCAACTCAATAAAGGTTGCAATTAGCAACTTAAACTAATGAGCAAGTTACCTCGGTGGATAAGACACCTAAATGCTCAACTTCAATAGAAAGCAAAAGAATTTGTTCTGAACACAGGGGATTGCTTTGGAAAAACAGAAGATTAAAAAATTGTAGATTCTTACAACAAGCACCTTCAAACACAACTCCTTCCATATTCCTCAGATACATGCTCTACCTTTCATAAACCACTTTAGGAGAGTGGACTGTGCTTCCACTTAATATAACTTTTTAATAGAAGAGAAAAACATTCCATTAAAAATTAGCTTTGCTAAATTATTTATAGAGAGGACCAAAGTACAATTTGCTTGCCTAGCCACTCGTAAGTTTTCCCAGATTCCTCTATATAACTGAAGAGATGAACATTTCTAAGGATATTGTAAGTGCTACTGATCATTTCTAAGGATGTTTGAAGTGCTACTTGACTAAAAGCTTAGCCCAGGCATTCTGTCAGTTCTGGAACACTCCACTAAAGATGCCTGGGGCATCAGCTGCCCTCTACAAGGCATTCAGTAAAAATAACTGAACTTTGTAAACAGATGTCATAGAGTAAGCCACGAGCATTTTCTGTTTAGGTATATGTAGGTAAATCTGTCTGTATATTTCAGAGGATGTTGCTTTGGAAATGTTATAGGAAAGTGTACTACTTTAAAAGGGAAAACAGAGTCCCTCAGCTACTGTGCACTGAGCTGGGGCTTTCTAAGATGGACCACACCTTCCAAGAAAAGGACTGACCAAAACACTAAATGGAAAAGCTGTGGTTGTCTATGGTGAACAAAAGTGAAACTGGCTTCACATCTCCCATTGTGTCTCTCAGACTCTTAGAGTCAAAATGTCCAATGGATCAGAAAAATGGAAAAAAAAATGAAAAAGAAATGACACTTTACTTAAGCCTGTTGATTGGGTTAAAAGTTTCCAAATGCTAAGTACTAAAGATAAGGAACATTTCCCAGCAGTGAAAAATGGAATATTGAGTTATAACAATCACAACTGTCATTTCTGAGCCTTCTGACTGATGAGTGGTTTCATTACAGATAATGCTGACTACATGACAGATCAGTGTGACACTATAAATACCTGCCATACACCCCATACAGTGTGCTTACCTGCTTCTGGCAGCCAGGAGGAACTATCTGTTCATGTGACAAGGTACTACAGTGGACTTCCTAAATTAAGAAATCCTGCCCCTGCTATCAGCAGCCAAAATCCCCTCCAAAAGATAATGAAAGAACATCTCCAAAACTAGCTCAGGATAAATTTACTCTCATTACATTTCCTGGAAGGACACTGCAGAACATCAAATGTCTGACATTTAGAAACTTCTTATTTCCTGCCTAAATGTAATTAAGACACAATTTGTTCTTATGCCAAATCTTCCTTTTGGGTAAATGGTTCTTTTCCCTCTCTGGTGTTTTTCAACCCAAATATCTGTATGCAGCAACTGCATCTCCTCTAAGCCTTTGCTCTGTTAAGCTAAACAAAACAACTTATCTTATTCTGTCTTTCTTAGGATAAAAAGACTTCATCCTAGACTATTTGCCTTTGTAGTTGTCTTTTTTGTTTTGTTTTGTTTACAGCTTATATTCCAATATTAATTAATCCTTCTCAAACAGGAGCACCTGTACAGAGTGAGAGCAGTATATATATATAAATATACTATTGTGTCTAGATCGCATAGGATGGATCCATATCTCCTCACCTCTACCCACCCAACTCATCAAAGTTGTTTTTTTCATGGCTGCATCACACAGGTCTGTCATATTATTACTGATATTTGAGTCTCCTCTGCTACTGGCAATTTGAACAGTTAATCTCCCAGTTGATAGCAAACATTCTTTTTATCTATGAAAATTAGGACTTTGCATTTTATATCACTAATTTGAAATTCATTTCTACATAGCTCTTCTCATATATTTGCAAATCCCTTTGGGAAATTCAATCTTTTCCATCTTTGGGGCATCATTTGATCCTTAGTTCTTAGAAAAAATACAAAATAAAACTGCTTACTACCTCAACTGTTACTTCTTCTCACCACTATTATTTCTTCTCAAGTATTATATTTCTCATTTCAGCATAACCTCCTTTTAATACTGTGTTGCTTCAGGCTATTTCTCAAGTCTGTTTATAATTCTTATACTAATAACAATTTTAGAATTACCTAATAGGTACATTTATGTAAATATAACATGCTGTATCTCAAGCCTCTTCCTGGTCTGAAGCTATGGTGCTCATACACTTTTCTTACTCAAAGATACAATTGCTTTTAGCAGGAGACACTACCAGAACCCAACCACAAAAATTGTGGTTTCCTGTATATGAAAAAGACTTCTTAAGAAGTTCTTCTGGTAAATTATACAGTAATAGAGTCAGGAGCTTCTAAAGTTCTGTCATGGTAGACTATCCACACACATTATTTCCACACAACAGAGTCAAAGGTTTGGCATTAATGAAGGTCCTCTTTTTCTTTTCCATTCTCACCCTTTCTTATTGACCCTGGCCAGCAGTTGCACCTCACAGTCACCCCAGCAGCAGGATGGGGGAGAGTTAGGAAGATACAACTTTCAGCAGTGTTACCTTTAAGTAGAACCAATTCATAAGCAGAATGCCAGAACTGGATTAATTTTAGAAATAAAATTACCATAGCAAGTAATACTCCAGCACATACATCTCTAGATATCTCTCACCAAGATAATGAATAGATTATTCATATAGTATAGTTTGAGACCATGATGCAATCTTCCTGCAAGCTAACTAATGGGGTTTTTTTCCCATGTTTATGTTCTTTTATATTCTTTCCTTTTTTTTTTTTTTTTAATTTTTTTTTTTACTCTTTCTTGAAGCATTTGTTTCTACAGATTGCTCCATTCAGGCACTTCACTTTCTGCACTGGAACTGTTGTTTAGAGGGAAAGCATCCAGGCCATTGGCATACAGTAGTTCTTGGAGGAGCTTGGAGGAGTATTCACCCTCTGCTCTATCACAGAATCACAGAATGTTAGGGGTTGGAAGGGCCCTAGAAGATCATCTAGTCCAACCCCCCTGCCTGAGCAGGATCATCTAGACCAAGTCGCCCAGGAACAGATCCAGGCGGGTCTTAAGTGTCTC
>JANHGL010026454.1:0-15111 GCA_024611195.1 Ceyx melanurus | reverse complement strand
AAAAGTTCTTCCTTGTGTTTCCCCTCAACCTCTTGTGCTCCAACTTGCACCCATTGCCTCTTGTCCTGTCACTGGATAACGCTGAGAAGAGTCTGGCTCCATCCTCCCTACACTCACCCTTAACATATTTATAGACATTGATAAGGTCCCCCCTCAGTCTCCTCCATGCTAAAGAGCCTCAGCTTTCTCAGCCTCTCCTCATAAGGGAGATGCTCCACTCCCTTAATCATCTTGGTAGCCCTGTGCTATAGATCCCATGGAGGAACACTCACTTTCTTCCTCATCTTCTTCATGTGCTTCCACTTTCATACCAATTGTGAGAATTAAATTGACAGCTTGGATTATCTCTCTTTTTAACTGAGCTTTAAACTGGTTTGTACTTCCTGATTTTTCCTCTGGTTCTACATTTCTAAAAATACTTCATCACACATCTATAACATTTTATGGTACACACTTAAACAGCACGTTCACTCATTCCTTAATAAGTGAAACTTCAAGGTTTACAGAGTTCTCAACTGCATATATATCCAAATACAAGAAAGCACTAAACCAATGTATTTGTTGAGATAATGAGGCAGGGAAAGCAAGCAAACAAAACACACCATGGCTCTGGCTGATTTTCCTTTTAAAACAGTCTATTAGACATCTTTTGGCAAATCACAAAGTCATTTAAGTCAATGGACAACTCGAGGAACTGTTGCTGTGACTTCTAATAGAATTCTAAATTTCTTTATTTGACTTCTTTTATTGCCATTGGTTGCATCGGACATCTGGGAACAAGTTAAAGAAAACCCAACAACAAAAAGTAGCTTTTTTCAGAGAGGTCAGAGAATAAAAAGCTACAGAGTGAGCTCAAACTCAGCACGGTGACGAAGGCAGATCTGGCAAGGAAAGGAGGGCCCGTTCTTTTTTCCCAGGGCAATACGTTTTTCCTGTGTGAATATATACAAAGAGCTCAAATTATTTGTGCAAATATTGCCATTAGGGTCAACAGGAGTGCAGTGAGCAGGATGTGTACTAAGCATTTCCCTGAAAGCAGCAGCACCAGGAACTCTGCTGGGCTAGATACTGTCCATGCTGAAAGGGCTCTGGGCTTTTACTGGCTGAACTAGAAAAAACAAAGAGGAAGAGAGCAACAGAGCCACAGTGCAATTAACACCTTCATGGACCTTCAGGTAAATAAACGGGAGTTTCTCATCGCACCAACGTTTCATTTTTTGCTGGATCAAGGCCAAACTGACTTGACAAAGGTCACATATAATTTCTATGGAAGAGTTAAGCACTGAATTCCATTATTCTAAAATCCAAGGTACATCAGCTTTCAGCCCCAGACAATTAATCCTGTTATGCCATATGGAAGCAAAACAATGCTATGCACATACAGTTCTGTAACAGCAGTTTTACTGTATCTTTGTAAAAAGATTACGAAGAATAAAACAGATCTAACAATACATGAAAAGGCCTTTTTCTTCATTTAAATGATGGGGGGAAAAAAAGAAACTTAGAAAGAATAAAAGCAATCAGGTCAGATTCCTCAATGACACCTGCTATGTATTATTCATGTCCCTAAAGGATTTATAATGTGTAAAACCATTCTTTTTTGAATAAATATTGTAAAAACTGCCTCATTTACTATAATTTTAAATGTACTTGCCTGCAAGGAATATGATAATATTCTCTATGACAGAACAGAGAAATCTTTTTCTTTTTTCATAATCAAGCCAAATGTCTGCTAGAACAAGCACAGTCAAATCTTTCTCTTAAACAGTATTTTCAGTACAGTCTTTCCAGAACAGGTTGCATGTTGCATTTATGAAGTCTCTGAAGTCAGGGCTGGACAACCAGCCAGGACACAGCATGAACTGTTTGACTGAAGCAACCACAGTGCAAAAGGAAACAAGAGACAGTCACATCAACCAGGACTATACCTGATAGAAACCTCTTGTGACAAATAAGAAACTCTTTGGTTTCTGAAAAATAGGTAGCAAAGCAATGCCCTGAATAAGACTCAGATTATGTATTTATCAGGAGTCCTTAAGAAAAGTGGTATCTGATGCTTGATTTATTTTGTTCTGTTTATAATAAAAATGGATGAATTCAAAAGTAAAATCAGTTATGACAGTGATGTCTTTTGTTGAATTTGATGAGACATAAATACTGGAGCTGGATTCAACTTAGATCTGTTTGTAAGAACTAACACACACAAAGACATGGAGTGTTTTCCTTTTTGTCAGAGGAGGTAGGCTATTATACAAAATGTATGTTTTATTCCAGATAGTACAATATAGATGATGTAAATCCTATAAAACCCATGTAAAACTCTCTTCTAAGAGCTGACAGGACCTTACAGCACTCAGCAACTCACAGAGCTGAGCTCTTCAAATAAACAAGCAACCTATGAATACATTTATGCAAGTGCATTCCAAAGTTCTTAAATATTGAAAACCAGCCATGTCCACCATACAGCACCTACATGACCAACCATACCTATATGCACCTGGATACACATCCATACCTCTATACATTTACCTCAGGGAATGCAGTATTAAGAACCTGCAAATCAATTTTTGGGGATTCAGAATATTTTTCTACAAAGTACTGAGAATTTTTACCCCTTGCACAACTGCAGCTGATGTGTGAATTACTCTAACCTCAAACAGTTTCCCAGTTTTCACCTCCCTAAAAGCATTGCCTTATCATTAATCCATAAAACAATGTTTTCTCATAAAACTAAGTAAATAAAAATAAATAACTGAACTCTAGTGGTTTACATATATTGCTGCCATATATTGTTCCATTTCCACAATGGTGGTTCACTGCATACTGACAATTTAAAATTGCTCCTTTAGAAAGCTCTTCCACATGCCTTATTCTTCATTCACCAGTAACTTAATTTTTGTATCTTTTCAGTATAGACACTGACAGGTCACATATATCAGAACACAAAGGGTTGTCATGGCAGATCAGACTACTGGTCCATCAAGCCTGGTAGTCTGTGTTTACTGTAGCTCAGAGGAAGGTGCAAATCCTCCTGACACAGTGGTACCCATAAGGGCAGCGTTTCTCTTCCACGTTGACAATCAGTTTCCAGCAAATAGCAAAAGATGCTGTTAGCCTTTAAATAGTTTCCTGCACTGTGCATGACAGACTCCCTTCCTCTGTGACTGATACTCAACAGGACACCGTCATAGATAATAGACTCAAAATCTAATCTGGCCAAAGAAGAACAAGACCAAAAAGCAAGGTTAGCAGTAAAACTGTTTTTCAAAATGAAGACTGAAACATAGAGCAAAAGTTGGATTCTCTGAGATGAACTTTGCTCAAGTTTTCTGACGATGCTGGATTCACACGTGACTATGAGGAAGACAGAACAAATGTCAAGATCATATGTTAAGAGCCATTTGGAACAGTCAGGGAGTCTATGACCTGGATTTACCTGCTCTCCTACAGTAAACTCTTGACTGCTAGTCTGTAATGGCAACAGCCACTGCTGCAGAGACACTGCTTTCATTGGTGCTTCCTGCGGGCATTTCACGTGGCAGCACCCCCAAAACTGACTGTCCAAAAGAAGGTTTCACTGAAATTAATTACAGCTATAATCACATTATCCTGTGATTCTAGCACTTCTGGACCTACTGCTCAACAATCTGCTGAGCTTGGAATAACTCAGATTTATGTAATTTCCAGTCTACTTTGTAATTATTTTACATAATTTATAGCAGATTATGCAGAATGTCCCACAGAGATCAGCAAACCATCTGAACTCTCTCTAGCTCTGACAAAAATCATTGAGGTGTCAGATGACTGTGAGTTCAGATTTCCTTTCTATTAATGGGTAGTCACATTTTCATTCTTGGAACCCTTAATTTTATCCAAAATCTGACGCCTTCTCCCTTGAAAGGAGTCAGCTATTAATCCCTACTCCTGTTTCAACTTAATTGTGGGAAGAATGAGCAGAAGAAAGAGGAGCAAGAATATGCAGGTAACATTTAGGAAAAACTAAGTTGTATATACATTTGTAATAGAAAGAAAAAACAAGTATGTTTTAAGGACAAATTAGCTACTTGTTGTAGGTTATTAGCTTTGTATTTAAACACGTTATTTCCCAAAAAGAAAGATAAAAATTACAGAAGAATTTTTCTGAGTTCTGCAAATAGAAACAACTGGAAGCAATTACCTGAAACCAAAACCAAAGGAATTAATGAGATAACAGCAAAGAGAGAGCTGTTAGTTTCCAGAACTAACTGTGTGGAAAGAGATTCTACATTTGTACTAGGATGGACATGCCCTGGCTAGTCTTTTCTGTTTGTAACAGCTTTAAGTCTGTGCACGTAAACAGCAGAACAGGAAAATGAGACAGTTTCCTCACTTTATCTTTTCTTATTATAAGTACATATAAATGAGTATATGATTCATTTCTATGAAAGCAAATGTAAAATAACCATTTTAAATACAAAGTGCATTGGGTTCTCTGCAGTACTTATGTGTTTCTAAAGCAAATATAGCATCTGCAAGGGAAATGTCAGGAGGCTTCTAAGTTTATAGGAGTTTGTTGTTGAATTAGACACTTATTTCAGCAGCTGTTCTCATACAGGACATTTTCACCAGACATGGACGCTTGTGGAACATTCTGATATGAAAATCTAGGAAAACTGATGTAAAATGGACAACTAAAAGTTTGTGTAAGTTTTCAGAAGGTACTTCACTGTCTTTGACGAAGACCCACCAATGCATCACAGAGCATCTAAGCCCATAGACTACCACTGTGGTCACTTCAGAAGTTCTTTCTGAAGACAGAGCAGTCTGAACTTTGCTTTACCTCTTTACTTTGCTGCATTTATCTGAGCTGATAGAATGGGCCTGGTAATTACTATGCTTTTGGTATCACCTCTGCTTTTCAACCCCAGCTTCAACAGTCAAGGGCAAGATTTTATCTCCCAGATCTGACAGACTGATGTAACTCAACACACAGTATTTTTAGACAGTGACTAACAGCAAATTAGCCAGCATATGAAAAATACCTTATTTCTTGCTAGCTTCCTATATCTCATTGATCTACCTCCCTGTAACACACATAAAAAGATGACAGTTCTTTAAACTGTCTCTCCTGATTGAATATTTGCCTTTGGCATCTCTCAAAAAGCCTAGCTCCTAATGACTTTAAAAAACCCCCAAGTCTTCAAAACACTAACTTATATTATTTAGTCAGACTTACTTAAACTGCAGGCATGTCCTAAATCACCTGCTGCTCTCCTAAACTATATAGGTAACCTAAAAAGATATAATGCGATTACAGACAGTAAATGAATGGTATTCTATTGCCATCCCTACACAGACACAATTTCCACCTTGCTAAGATCTAAATGATTCCCTCTATGGCCTCTATTGTGCAAAGGTGAGGTTGCTAATGGTCACTGGGCTAGAACCTGAACATCTCAGTCATGCCTCTCCAACATGGGCTGATGGAGTCTGTATTAAAAAGGTGATCCAGTGATCCTTCTCTAGCAATGAATTAAAAAAAAAAAAAAAAGATACTTAGAATTGTGATGCTGAAATAGTATCTCAGCTATAAATCTGGTCAAAATGCAGTTCTACATATTTGGATGAAGCCACCCAATCTTTCCTTGTTTCTCACACTCGTTAGGCATGTATGTCTAGGGAGATAAAATTGCCTAGGAGAATTATATTCTAGAATGTCTAAGGAAGCCAGAGAGCAAAGTCATTTGAAGCCAGTGACCTAATTAGGAATACATTAAAATTCCAGGCTCTCAGATGTACCAGAAAACTCAAAAGCTTGGCTGTAGCTATTTAACATTAGGATGTATCTCCATGGATAACCAAGTATGTGTAAATGCTTCCTATCCACAGGGACTGCTATGGGTCAAAGACTGGAGTGACATGAGAACAGGATTTGGAGACTGTCCTCTTGAATATTGCTTGAGACTGTAAATTTTTTTATAATGATGGCAAAAAGCAAATTAAAAAAAGAAGTTACAGGTTTATTACAGTGTTTGGACAATCCACAGAACACCTGAATTCCACGGAAAAAAGTAGCTGCTCATCTTGTAGCAAATATTTAATGTAGAAATAACATGGAATAAACTGGACAAACTGCTGCAAATTCATTGCATCATATTCCACATTTGGTACCAATTCCTTTCTGGCTGCAGTTCAAGTTAGTTTTTGTCACATTTTCAAAGCCTTGACTAGCCTGGGATCTTAGTAGGCTGGAAAGGGATTTCCTTAAGTTTCACTGGATAATCTTCCACAGATAACTGGCTATACTGGCCAACTACACAACAGAACCTCTTCCAAAGGTGGCAGATCCTCTAACAGCAGAAGTGATGGCAGAAGGATAGAGAAAGAAAATTAGTTTCTCAAATGACTTTATATTATAGGGTAAATACAAAGAAAATAATTTTAGAAAACCTTTTTTTTTTTCATATAAGAATAGTTTTAGGAAGAATTAATTATTCATTACTTAAATCAAAACTTCCCTAAATTCATGTCTGTTAATCTGTAGTCCCCCCCAAGACCTTTTCTGCTGTTTGAGGAGAGCTGCAATTCACTCTCTTTTGCGATCCTCAAGAATTTTAATTTTACAGTTGTAGAAAGCAAATCCAACCAATCTAGCTCCCACTTTTCAGCTGTATCTCACACTGTCTGTACATTTGCAGAGAGCAGAAGTGATAAAGATGTATTGTTACTGTTCACATTTGTAGGTTTAGGTCATTTGTTTTGGTTTGGGGTTTTTTTCTGTTTTTGTAAGAGGACTATATTTCTGCATAAGGAAAAACTTCCCCATGCTCCTGTCAGACTACTTTCCATTTAAATGGGTTGCCTGACAATAAAACATTTTCCTTTCAGAAAGCTTACAGTTTCTGAGTTCCCAGTGCAAGACTTTTCTCACAGCAGAAAGTGTGAGATTATGATTTGGATGGAAGGTAGAGGTAGGACAGGGAAGATTTGATAAGTCTTCTAGTAAGTAATGATGATATTTAATTTGATAAATTCTTGTACGAGTCAGTTTAGGGCTTCAGATGGCAAAATTTCAGCAGTTCCAGAGAAGTGCAATCACCTAAATGATTCTCACCAGATTAAAATTTTCCAAATGATATTTTAAATTACTTTTAAGGAGGCACCACATAGGATAACCTACAAAATTCAGTTATTATGTAGCAACCAGAATTCCACTAAAATTTTCATTTACCACTAAACAATACAAACACACGCTCAGTATTGTCCAGACCTTAGCCAGCCTGATTTTTGCTTTATTAATAACACAGAATAACAATATAAATAGACACCATCTTGGAATTCATTTAAAACAGGGCTCAACCTTTTAGATTTTTGAATTAGATCAAAGGGGAATATACCAGGTATGCTTAACCAGCAGAAAGCCTACAGGCAGGCCCTCACACATGGTTAACTCTACAGTCAAGACCCCTATCTTTATTGTCCATCTCATAAAGAACAGATAAGACCTACTCTAAACAATGTCTTGGTGCTGAAAAATATTCTGGGATTCTGGACATGGGTACACTGTAATGCACACCATGTCAAGCAGTTCTCTACATAAAATGTCCTTAATTTGAAGGGCTAATTGTGGAAAAAGTTTTCGAAGCTGATGATCTAAATCTCACAGTTTGGATGTGTTTCTAATAATAACAGAAGACTCACCTACTTCCTGCTGAGGCAAGAGACTGTTTCGTCACAGTTCACAAATCGCCAAAAGCAGTTTCCTTTCTGTGTTGTTTTATCATCAGTCCCTTTTTAGCTTTACAAAACAGTCTCCAGTGTAGTGTCTTCTATAAATGAAATGCATCCCACCTTCAAACTTTCATTGCCAAAATGATGACAACAGCTCTCTTTTAAGTAGATAGAAAGTAAACTAAATCTGTTTTTCACACCTTGGGTTCAGGGTTCCTGTAAGTGAAATGTCACCTGGCTACTTGAGAGACAAAAGATGCCAATTTCAGTGATTGCCTACACCATGTTTCCCTCACTCCTGTGTGATAATGAATTTAACACTAATGCAGGGTGTACTTCATAAGTAGATCTCAAAGTCTGTATATCCTTTTTGAGTTTTAAATTAACAAGTTAATAAAACTTTTTAAAGAAAAAAAAGAATAACGAAGAGGCACTTAAGAACAATTACAGGGAGGTAGAACAGTACTCTCCAGATTGTGAAGTCTGTCAAAAGTTCTGGTGCTTTATAGGAAACAGGGCATTTACTGGATGTGTTGCTGCTGAAAGCAGTAGGCCTGATGCTTAAATCACAACTGATAACCTAGTTCAAAAACTGTAAAACCAGAAACAAAAATAGGGATTGTTTGGTATTAAATAATCACAGAAGTACAAATACATCTCACTAACTTAGGGCTGAAAATAATTTAATTTAATGTTGGCATTGACCTGGAATCCTTAGTTACAATGGTGACAATGTAGCAGAGATCCAGATGGAGACACTGCATTCCAAACTCATTGCTCTGTTCTCTGACCACAACCACACTGTAACACTAAGGGTATACATTAGTTAAAAATTAGGAATTTGACTCTTCACTACTAAGATTTTCCAGCCTTTTCACCGTGGAGGAAAGGCATTGTCCTGGTCAGGTAATTCCTGTTGAAGTGAAAGAGTTGGACCTTGGAAAAGAAGCACTTTCCAGGATGAGTTAGCAAATAAAAGGAAGGAATAAGGACACAGGAACAGCTGCACTGAGTCAGAAGATGAAGGACCAGCTGCTAAGTACCTCAAAGAAAATTGTGAGGACACATATCAGTGATCAGTGTAAGAAACAGGACAAACACACAACGATGCCTCCCATGGAATATTTTCCCAGCCAGAGACTTAGAAACTTCTTTAAAGTTGTTACCTATGGAACAGCCTCTAAAGTACTTCTTATCCTTGAACTATGTAACTCTTCTGTTAATCCATTTATATTTTTGGCCTCCAGAAAATCCTGCAGATCCTGCAATTTAACCTAGATTTTGCCTGGACAAGTATTTGATTTCATGTGTTTGAAATCCACTACTCACAATTTTATTGACTGACACAGTTCTTTTTTTGCTATGACGAATACCAAACAATTCTGCCCTGTTCATCTTTGTATGATCTGTGATTTCATCACCTTGTTTTAGTCCATCTTTCCCAAGCTGTTCTATAATTTCTAGTCAGCTTTGTCTCTTCTCAAGTCTCTGGTCACTCACTCAGCCTTTCTTGCTTTACTGTATCTTTGCTGAAGTAGGGAAAGAGACCCGAAGGTTCAAATCTGAGTATACCATGGATCTATACAGACATGGCAATGTTTTGTTTCGTTCACAACACAATAATTCTCAACATTCTCAGGTTTTTTTCAGAGACTCTACAAAGTTATTTCACAATCTCATTCCTGATTACTAATATCAAAAGTCCATTTGGTTACATAGGCAGTCACTTCTCATTCTTTAATGGAATTTCATATTTATCTTGCAAAGTAATATGAACACTAAATTACATCTGCTGCTCTATTTTCCTGTCACGTAGTATCACAGTATCCTTCTGCAGCATTTTGCAAATTATCCTCAGCAATTTTATATCATCTGCAATTGTCAGCTTACTATCCTTCCCTTTCCAAACCATTTATAAATAAGCTGAAAAGCAAGGTCTCAACACAAGCTCCTGATGGATTCCAAAGACAAACTCCATCTATAGTGTAAAATGATCCCATATCTCTATTTCTATTTTTGTTTTCTCTCTTTTTCTACTCCTACTTTTAAGCATCTTATGACATTCCATGATGATCTCATTTTTTTATGATAGTCAGTGTTTGACTTAAGTTTTTGTGAAAAAGTTCACAGGTATCTTAACAGAGATTATTATCCATCTCAGAGAGATGGTTACTGACTCCTTCAAATAACAAACCACTCTGCCAGCTTTTTTTTCCCTCTAAAGAAGAGCTCCATATTAGATATATATAGCTGTTAACCTATTATACATATGCTATATATATACATCCAAAGTATATCTCCTGGTGATTCATCAGGACTAAGCTATCCAAGTCCAATTTTCAGAGTTACCAGTACTAAAAACTATTCTATGGATTCTTCAGTTTGAGACAATAGCTCCATGAACATGAGGAACTTGCAAAATGCCTACCTCAATAGTGAGCACCAAAAGAAATAATTCCTCCAGGTTTTCTACTATTTCCTTACTGACTTTGTTTTTTAGCCTTTCTCCTTTCGTAGTCTCCTTTTATACCTTAATTATTTACCTGCCACAAAGTCTCTTTGACAAATTTCCATGAGTGGTCAGTGACTTGTTTCCACAGGAAAGTCCTTAATTCCCCCCCAGGACCAAAATCATGGTGTAATTTAATTTTGCATTCAAATGAGAACTCAGACTATCTCTTGCACCTTGATCAGTCATTCAAACCTGTGCAATTTTACATAAAATATAACCATTCTTACCCATTGCTACAAAGGAAAAGGACAGTGGAGAATCAGCTCTACCAGGTTTATACTGTGCTTATGAAATTTGACAATAACACATCACTTTGCACTGAAACACCACTGTGATAACTGAAATCCCAATTTCCTGCAAATGCTCCTTAGAACACTTACTATACTCATTAAATACCTATTAGAAATCTCTAGTTTGGTACCTAAAAACAAGGGCTTATCTCCTGTTTGATAACCCAGTGCAAAGTTAATGGAAATGTTTGTACAATTTCTATTTACCATGTCTGTGGTCACAGGAAGACCTGTTGGAATACAGATCGACATTTTCTGGTGATGGAAAACTTTATAATCCAGTTGTTACATTTATGAAGAGGGAACAGAATAAAACCTTCAAATGCAAAAATAAAATAATAATTTGAGTTTGCTCTTTTGTTCTGGGCAGAGTTTATAACACCTTTTAAACATCTGACTTTTTCATATCCATAAAACCTTGGTGGGAAAGATACAGTTCAGACTACCTGCAAAGTCTTACACATGTTAAAAAACATGGGGTTTACCTGGATATGGGGAAAGGATGGAAACATTTTCTGTTTCTTACTCTTCCCATAATTAATAGTTAAACCAAGATTTAACTACAGCAACTTCAATCTGAGAATAAGGAGCAAAAGACAGAAAGGGTGACTCTTCAAGATTTCCCTTTGTGATCAGATTATTAGGGTTGATTATGACTGCTCTTCAGACTTATATTGTACTGTAGTTCAAAAGACATAGAGGAGATCCTGAGAAATCAGAGCAATCAAACAAAAAGCAAGACAAATTCTTGAATAAGAACACATGTTTTCTGATCTCCAGCACAGGGGTTGCAGTCAGTTATCATTATGCAGCAAATTCATTTGTATCAAAAAAGCTGAGGGAGACATCAAAGAGAAAGCTTTAAAAGCATATGTTGGAAGCCTCCAGACACAGTTATTGTGTTTGGCAGTGAGGAGACAAAGATACTTTTCAGGAAGGTCTTTTTAATCTTATCTCTGGTTCAAATTTCAGTTTTCCATTCTTTTTCCTCTTCTCTTTTTTCGTTTTACTGAAGCCATGTTCAACATTAATAATACAATACTCAGCCTACCACCAAAGAGACCACTTAGGATCTCCACAGCTAACAATTAACCCTTTATTCAGAGGAGAGTAGGGGAGGGATTATAAAGAAGGCAAGAACCCTGCACAGAAGGGATGGACACCTTCCGGAGATCAGGCAAAAGGGCTTTGAAGGACCTGCAGATTATAATGAAAATGCTCTCTAGTCTCTCTCCCAAGTGCTTTATGGCTGAAATGATCCACAAAGTGTAACAACACATAGCTCTGTCTACCTGAGACAAGAGGGGGCTATGAACTGGAACAAAGGCAGGAATGCTGGATGTATAGGCTACCTCAGAAGAAAGAGGTTTCTGTATTAAAATTATTTCCTCTAGATATATTCTCTAATAATAGACATTTATTTCATGATAACATTTTGCTATTGGGAAGGGCAAACTCAGTTTCATGGTATGTGTGCTGTAATTTTGTTATATTTGTGACAAGTCAAAGGGGACACAGCTCACCCACACCTCCCTAAGGAATGGTTTATGTAGGTAGTGTCTGTGAACAAGCACAGAATTCTGTGTTTGAACAGAGATGGAAAATTCAACAAGCACACTACTCTAAAGGTGACATTAAACAATTCTGGAGTTAGCACTGCTGACTTGGTGCATTTATATTTTAGTTTATCATCCACTCTCATTCCATCAGACTTCTTCAAAATTCAATATAGAGAAGTGCAAAAGAATTGTTCTCACAAGATAAACATTCATTAAACAATCCCACTGCATTCAGTGTCTTCTAAGGATTAGTTCTGTCCTTTTATGCTGAGTTTACACTAAGCAAGCAGAAGGTAGTATAGATGTGACTTCACCTCATCTGCCCAAGCCTTCTATTATCTAAAGCTGTGACTGGCACCAATTGCACAAGGGGGTTTTTGTTACTCAGGGCAGGGCTGTACCCACAGCTTTTGGGAGCAAAATCAAGAGGAAAGCAGCATCAGTAGGTGATACACTGAACGTCTCTACTAGAATATAATTGTTTTCCTCCTTAATAAAACAGACCTCACAGAAACTCAAAACTACCCCATAAACAGGTGTAGCCAAGATTCTCAGTCTGAGGCTTATAGGTGTTTTCACACATCCAACACACCTACCAAATGATCTTTGATTGCTGAATGTGGCTCACAACTCGTGTTTGTTTGTATGTAGGGCAGTGTATGTGGTGACAGCCAGGAAGCACGTGTGCTGACACACGGTGGAGTGTGACTACCCCCACAGAGCATGGTTTCTGGCAGATCCTTGCACAGATAGGGCACCTTTAGCAGGCACCCCAAATTGCAGTGTAGCACTTCCACACCATTCCTCCCTGCACCCAAGGGTGATGGGATCAGCAGGCAGAGTCCAAGAGGGGGGTGGAGGGAGCCTGTAGCTCTGAGATGAAAACAGGCAAGACAAGATGCCAGCACCATGGCCCTGATTGCATTAACAGGCCTTAATGGCTCTAAGCAGCCTCACCTGGGGCTCCACCCACACTCTCCTCCCATGGCACGGATGAGCCAGCAGCTGGGGAAGCCTCAACTGCCTGAGCTTCCTGCTGAACGTGGGACAGTCTGAGATGGCCAAATCCCAGTAACTGGGGGCCTAACTGAGGAATAAACACATAAGCACCAGGTTGCTCTCCAATTTTCCTAATACTTTAATGCTGCTGGGGTTTGTGTTCTCTCTCATAGAGAGCCTCCTGCTCTCTATGCTCCAAGAACACAACCTTTCCTCAGGGAACACTCCTTGAGCAGGGAGCCCGCTCTTCTATGCAGTTCTCACTTCCTTAGTGCAGTTTGCTCACCTCCCCCATAGATTTTCCATTTAGCCGTGTCAGACAGGCTTACATACTGCAAAATATGGAGTGTAACTTTCTATTCCTAAATGGAGGATCTGCTTGGTATGCTTCAGTTTGAAACCTGTTAGCTAGAAAGATCTGCTGTTCCTTCAGCGAGAGCTCTGCTAGACCACTGTTATTTTCTACATTATTTCTTTAACACGACATATCAAACTCAAAAGTGACTGCAATGTTAGGTCAGCTCCTTCACATGAACTTCCTAAATTAACAGCGTAATAAATGGGAAACAAAGACAGCATTGTAGATGCTGTTATTTCACCTGCTTTGTTTCTCTGTGACAAGAGTCTGTTCCACAAATCATAGCAGATCTTTTTAAGCAGCTACCCATGTAATACAGAAAGAGGCCGAAAGCTTTGATCATTCAATGCCTTGTAAAATTTTCAAATCCCTAGCCTATAATTTAATGCCAGGGAGAGTTTCCAACCAGGAATACAGCATAATGCTGGGTGAAAACTGAAACTCCAAATTGCACAGCACTATTACAGATGCCTGTGGGTAGAAACAAGTGTCCTTCAGCATGCATTGTCCACATCACAATTTTCTTTCCTGTGTGGAGAAACCCCAAATGAATAGCACTGAACACTGGCAAAGATTGTTTTTTGTTGGGTTTTGGGTTGGTTGGTTCTGGTTTGTTTGGTTTTTTGCTTTGTTGTTTGTTTGTTTTTTGAGTTGTCACCAAAACCATACCCATCTACTTGATTTTGGTTTGGATTTTTTTTGTGTAACCATTTTCTGATGATTCATGACCTGTGAAGAAGAACATTGTAAGATACTGATCTAGAGTTCTGCAGCTTATTACAACCTGCACCTCTTCTTCCTTTAATTTATATTGGGTTGTAAAGGAACGAAGAAATTTTATTTATTTATTTATTTATTTACTTTGATCTCGTTTTCTTTCTGATGAAAGAAACCTCTGTCAATACCTGCGTGGAACTGGCCACCAGATGTCACCCATCTTCTATTAGCTACCCCTAAGTCTGTGCATGAAGACCTGGTAAAAGTCTCCAGAAGCTGTGCTGAATCGAGACTGTCTCGCCACTACAGAATAGTCATCTTCTCACTACAAAATAGATTCTCTTCCTTCACTCTAATGGGTCCAAAACACTAAAGGTCAGGTAACTTGTACAGTGTGCTTTAAAGACAACCTAGGAAGTAGAGGGATATCCTACAGCTCCCGGCACTAACACCCGTGTCCAATGCTTAGAAAAACCTTGTTCGATGTAATGCGCCCAGCCAGGGCGGCAGCCAAGCCCACAAGCGCTACCAAAGAAGACCCGTGCCTACCCTTAACGTGCTTCTCGGGGCTGTGAGCACCTTGGTGGACAAGCCCGGAGCGGGCAGCAGAGCACTCTTGGGAAGCTGCCTCGAGTTGCGCGGTCAGCCAGCGCCTTTGCAGCTACGTCTGTCTGTCCCCGCTTTCCTGACCTCTGGCTGAGGGGCTGCCCGAGCTCCCCGAGGCGGCACAGGCCGTTTCCCGGGCTGTTCCTTCGCGCCAGCCCCGCTAGGCCTGGGCACTGCCCGCCGGCTGAGAGGGCCCCACGGTGTCGGGGCCGCGCCCGGGCAGGTGTGAGGGGAAGAGAAGCTGCCGGGGGGAGGGCGGCGAGGCCGCCCCCAGGAGCGCGGGGCTGAGGGGCGCCGAAGCGTGGCCGCACGGGCGGGCTCGGGGGCGTTTCTGGGCAGGGCCACCCCCGCAGCCTCTCC